>PVKU01003553.1:0-174936 GCA_004027475.1 Anoura caudifer | reverse complement strand
GGTTTTTCAACGTCCACTGCAATTTTCGATAATCTGTTTTCAAATATGCTGTGTTTCTGGTGTCTGTTTGCTGTGCTGCTTTGAAAAATGTCCCGGTTTAAGACCTATGTGTGGGAGGCAAAGAGATGTGCGTCCTCTTATCATGCCGCCATCTTCCCGGACTTAACTCAATTCTGACACTGTTTACCTGGAGATAGCATCAGAGCCCACATGTTAAGATCTTAGCCCCTTAACACTATTCCCATCCTATTTAGACACCAATCACAAGTAGTACGTCCCCAGGTTACCCACAACTTCTGTCCAATTTGGCTACAAATCAGAGCTTCTTATGACTGCATCTTTAGATGTGATCAATTTATTAGAGGAGCTCACAGAACTCAGGGTAACATTTACTCATGTTTAGTAGTTTAAAGAATATGAAAAAGGCTACAGATGAACAGCCACATGAAGGGAAAGGCCTGAGTTCAACAGCTTTTGTCCCCATAGAGTTGGAGTGTGTCACTGTCTGGTACATGGAACTTTCCTGAAACCCCTGCTATATTTGGGTTTTATGGAGGTTTATTCCCCATAGGCATAATCTATCTTTAACCCAATTCTAGTCCCTCTGTCATTTCTGGAGAAATAGGGCGGCTAGGATCTAAAAATTCCAAGTTCTAATCATGGCTTGGTGTTTCTGGTGACCAGCCCTCATTCAGGAGCCTTCCAGCAGCCCACCCAGAGTCACCTCAATAGAACAGAAGATGCTCTCATAACTTAGGTAGTTATAGGGGTTTTAGGACCTTGTGCCAGCAACTGGGGGCAGGGGCTTATATATATATTTTTTTTCTATTATTTCATTGCCTAGTAAACTATTTTTGCCTCTTTACTCTTTCCCTAATCCTGATCTCTATGCTAGTGAGACAGGTGGAGGACCAGGCACGTCCTGAAGCTGAATGAGTATAATAGATCAGGAATAGGCAGAGCAGACAAGGAGATTTGAACAAAAGCTTATTTAATTACCTCATCGTGCCATCAGCACAAGCCTGCTTTATGTCACATAATTTCTTTCTTTTATTTTACCAACTGAATACAAAACTAAAATCATTAGTTTATGATTTCAATAGGTGATTTATGTCTCTTGGTCTGTATTTCTGAGCATTGATATAGTTTAGAAAAAGCTCCTGAGTGCTTCTTTCTTAGTAAACACTTCTCTCATCTCTGAGTTCCCCCTCAGTATAGTCCAATCTCCGTCCTTCACTTCACAACCAAGTTTGTTGACCTAATAATCTCTGTGAAGTCCACTTCCTCTTCTAATGTTCCTTGATACCTTCTATTACCTGCCTCTGCCCTGTCACTGCTAAGAGGTCCAAGAACATGAAGGGGTTCTTATGGTCAAGTCCAGAGGGAGGACACTCTTAAGTTTGTGCCATATTCAATTTTTCAGATGACTTGACAGTCTACCCTTCCTTTATGAGATTCCTTCCATGATGTTTTCTTCTGGCTTTCCTTCTCCCTTTTACTTCTTTCCAGTTTCCACTGGGGGACTGTGTTTCTCTCTGCTGTCCCTCAAGATTCAGTCTTTGGCTGCTCTTTCTGAATATTCTTTCCTGCTGGGTAATCTTGTCTGTTCTTCTCTCCCATTTCCTTTAGCAAGCACCAGAAACACAGGGCTCCAAAATCCTGACAGCGCAACTGAGGTATTCTCTCATCTTCTGGAATTTTAATTCCTTTACATTTTAACTCTGCTGGCCTATTCTACATGGATCGTGAACGCTATCTGTTTAGAAGTGGCAAATCAACATACAGTATCTCAAACTTTGATGTGTTGGGAGACTTGGGTTTTCATTCTAGATATGTTAATGAGTTGCGTGACCTCAGATAAGTCATGAATACCCCAGGATTCCATTAGAGGAAGGATGCCATTAATATAGGGGAAGGTTTTTAGGTGGACTGTGAGCCTTTAATATGTGTGCAGAATTGTATGGGCATGGCCATTCCCCTCTTATTCCCTCCCTTCTGTCTACTGGGATGAGTCCTCAGAGGGAAATTTCTACCTTGGCTCATCCCAGACAACTGGCAGATTACAGACTGTGAGGTCCTCTGCCCTGGGGCAGCTAAGCCCCTCATTTCTTTACCTTAGGTGCTGGACTATTGCCATTTTCTAAGTGGGCTGCATTATGAAGGAATTTGGGAAACTGCTTAGGACACTCTGTGTTATAACAAGTACTAAGACTCGCTGACAGGTGGGGCTGGGGTGGCAGGCCTGGCTTATCCTATCCTGTGGATCCTTTTAATAAGGAGACTGCATTTTTCAAGATTCTATAGCTATACCATTTGATATTGATTTTGCATATAGGTAACATTGAATAAAATCTTCGGAAGGGTTTGTTTCCATAATTGTGTTTATAATAAGTGGCCTTTTCTAAGTGTTTTAGATTCAATGCAATCCCTATTAAAATACCATTTCAAAACTTTATATGGGACTTTTGGCCCAGATAGAAGAGTAGGTAGTTGAACTTTGCCTCTTTGCAAAACCAAAAGAAAGACAACAGCAAATTTAAAAACAAAAAATAAACAATACTGCCAGAAAATTGAACTGTATGGAAGTCTGACAACCAAGGACTTAAAGAAGAAACATTCATCCAGTTTGGTAGGAGGGGCAGAGATGGGCAGCCAGGGAGGATAGGACTTGTAGCAAGGTGGAGACTGGAGGACTGGGTGAGTGAGGTGGCAGCTGGCACACCAGGTCGTCCCACATTTGTGTGTGGATAAACTGGGAGGAGCAACTGGGGAGCCAGACTCACTCTGCAACCCAGGGTTCCAGCACTGGGAAATTAAGCCTCAAAACCTCTGGCTATAAAAATCTGTGGGAATTGCTGCAGTGGGAGAAACTCCCAGCCTCACAGGAGAGTTTGTTGGAGAGACCCACAGGGTGCTAGAATGTGCGCAAGCCCATCCACCCTGGAATCAGCACCAGAAGGGCCCAATTTGCTTGTTGGTAGCAGGCCAAGTAACCGAAGGCTGACCGAGAGCCAAGCACACAGCATTGTTCCCTCTCTGACCCCTCCCACACATACAATGTCACAACACAGCAATGTGGGTTGCCCCACCTGATAAGTACCTAAGGCTTTGCCCCTTACAAAGTAACAGGTCCACCAAGACAAAATAATATGGCCCAAATGAAAGAACAGATCAAAGTTCCAAAAATAGAACTAAGTGATAAAGAGGCAGCCAACATATCAGATGCAGAGTTCAAACCACTGGTAATCAGGATGCTCACAGAAATGGTTGAGTATGGTCCCAAAATAGAGGAAAAAGTGAAGGCTATACAAAATGAAATAAAGCAAAAGATACTGGGAAACAACAGGGAAGGGAAGGAAACCAGGACTCAGATCAATGATTTAGAGCAAAAGGAAGAAATAAACTTTCAATCAGAATAGAATGAAGATACAAGAATTCAAAAAACTGAGGAGAGGCTTAGGAATTTCCAGGACAACTTTAAATGTTCGAACAAGCAAATCATAGGGGTGCCATAAGAGAAGAGGAAGATCAAGAAACGGAAAACTTATTTGAAAACAAAATGGAGAACTTCCTTAATCTGGCAAAGGACATAGACTTCCAGGAAGCTCAGAGAGTCCCAAAGCAAGCACATACCAAGGCACATCCTAATTATATTACCCAAGATTAAAGATAAGGGGAGAATCTTAAAAGCAGCAAGAGGAAAGGAGAGAGTTATCTGTCAAGGAGATCCCATAAGACTATCAGCTGATTTCTCCAAAGAATCCTTCCAGTCAAGAAGGGGCTGGAAAGAAGTATTCAAAGTTATAAAAAGCAAGGACCTACATCCAAGGTTACTCTTATCTAGCAAAGCCATCATTTAGAATGGAAGGGTGGATAAAGTGCTTCCCAGATAAGGTCAAGTTGAAGGAGTTCATCATCACCAAGCTGTTATTATATGATATGTTGAAGGGACTTATCTAAGAAAAAGAAGGTGATCAAAAATATGAATAATGAAATGACAACAAACTCAGTTATCACCAACTGAACCTAAAAAAAAGGCAGAAAGAAAAACAAACTAAGCAAACAAGTAGAACAGGCACAAAAATCACAGAAATGGAGGTCACATGGAGGGTTATCAGAAGGGAGGGGATGGGGGAAGGATGGGGGGAATATGTACAGGGAATAAGAATCATAAATGGTAGGTACAAAATAGGAGAAGGTTAAGAATAGTGTGGGGAATGTAGAAGCCAAAGAATTTATATGTACAACCCGTGGACATGAACTGCTGGTGGGCATAGGGGAATGTTGGTGGGAGGGTTGGTGCAGAGTGGAGGGGAATAAATGGGATAACTGTAATAGCATAATCAATAAAATATATTAAAATAATTAAAATAGTTTAATGGAACCAAAAACAACCCCAAATAGACTCAGCAATCATGACAAAGGACAAAGTAGGAAGGATCACAATACCTGATATTAAACTGTATTACAAGGCCACTGTAATCAAAATAGTCAGATATTGGCATAAGAACAGACACATAGATCAATGGAATAGAATAGAGAGCCCAGAAAAAACCATGTCTCTATGGTCAATTAATATTTGACAAAGGGGGCAGAAGCATAGAATAGAGTAAAAATAGCCTCTTCAACAAATGGTGCTGGATATCTGGAATGGTACATGCAAAAAAATGAAACTAGACCACCAACTTACACCGTACACCACAATAAACTCAAAATTGATAAAAGACTTGAATATAAGTCATGACACCATAAAAGTCCTACAAGAAAACATAGGCAATAAAATTTCAGGTATCCTACATGGCAATATTTTTGCTGATATATCCTCTTGGGCAAGGGAAATAAAGGAAAGAATAAACACATGAGATTACATCAAATTAAAAAGCTTCTGCACAGCCAAAGAAAACAGCATCAAAATGAATAGGGAATCAGCCATATGGGGAAACATATTTGCTTACAGTAATACCTTGGACAAGGGTTTGATCTCTAAAATATATAAAGAACTCATATAACTCAATGCCAGGAAGACAAACAACCCAATTAAAAAGTGGGCAAAGGATCTGAACAGATACTTCTCCAAGGAGGACATACAGAAGGCCCATAGCATATGAAAGGATGCTCAACATCACTAGCCATCAGAGAGATGCAAATCAAAACCACAATAAGATACCCCCTCACACCTGTCAGAATGGGCCATCACAAATCAACAAACAACAAGTACTAGCAAGGATGAGGAGAAAAGGGAACTGTAGTGCACTGTTGGTGGGAATGCAGACTGGTGCAGTCACTCTGGAAAACAGTGTGGAATTTATTCAAAAACTACAAATGGAACTGCTTTTTGACCTAGCAATTCCACTGCTGGGATTATACCCTAAGAATCCTGAATCACCAATTCAAAGGAACTTGTGCACCCCAGTGTTCACAGCAGCATTATTTACAATAGCCAAGTGCTGGAAACAGCCTAAATGCCCATAAATAAATGAGTGGATGAAAAATCTATGGTACATTTTTACGTTGGAATACTACACAGCAGAAAGAAATAAGGAAACTGCTACCTTTTCGGACAGCATGGATGGAACTAGAGAGTATTATGCTAAGTGAAATAAACCAGGTGGCAAAAGACAGATACCATATAATATCACCTATAGGTGGAACCTAATGAACAAAAGACAGAAAATGAGCAAAATAGAACTAGTGGCATGGAAACAAGCAACATATGAACAGTGACCAGAGGGGAAGAGCTGGGGGGTTGGGGAGAAGGGAGGAAAGAAGGGGAAGGGTCCAGTTAAAGAACAAGTATAAATGACTCATGGACACAGACAACAAGGTGGGGATTGACTGTGGAAGTGGGGGTGCGGGATAGGGGAGAGCAACAGCGGAATATTGGGACAACTGTAATAGACCATCAATAAAAATGCTAAATAAAGAATTAAAAGCACCTTGTGCCCTGACTGGCATGGTTCAGTGGGTTAGGTGTCATTCTGCAAATCGAAGGATCAACCAGTTCAATTCCTGGTCAGGGTACATGCGTGGGTTGCAGGCCAGGTTGCTGGTTGGGAGTGTGGGGGAGGCAACCAATTGATCTTTCTCTAGCACAGAAATGTTTCTCCCTCCCTTCCCCTCTCCCTAAAAAAATAAATAAATATATATTTTTTTAAAATGTACACCTTGTTATATCTAACTAGATGTTTTAAGGGCATAAGGAGTGTTAAATCATTACAAGGAATATGTGGAAAAATAGGGGCATGATGTCGGAGATCAAGTTTCAAAGAAGTGACATCATTGGATGATATTTTTAATATTCAGTAAAAATGCTGTTTTTAACATAGTTGCTGTTTTGTTTTGAAATATTCATTTTTGTCATCCTCTGAGTTTTTAGATATGATTTTATTACATAATTATCAATATTATTTGTCAGGTTTTTTAATTACAATAGGAATTTTTACAATAATATTTTCAGTTTAATATACATTAATTTGAAATGTAAATATGTATTTTTTCCACATATTGTCCCAAGGCTGCAAGCTTGGAGTGGAAGAATAAAGAGAATCAAGATACTGGTTTTAAATTTCTTTTTACGTTGTTTCGAAAATATTATCTTCCTCATTTATTCCCATCATTTACTAAGTTAACAAACATCTACAAACCTGTACTTGGTAAGTACTTATTGAGGTGTGTACAGAGGATTTCCATGGGGAAGCTGTACAGACTCTTTCAAAGTGACCTTTGATTATTTTAAGTAAAATAATTAATTTGTTCTTATACTTAATGCTAAGTTTATTGTAAGGTGCTTAAAATTTCCTAATAAATGATTTTAAGTGTTTTAAGTGTTTGTACAAACTAAGGTATATCTCAACTCACAGCAATAAAGGGGTACTGTGGCTCCTGCGTTCAGAAATAATTTGAAGTGAATTGTGATTATTTTGATGCAATTACAATTAAAATCTTTTAATGTGAAAACAAGCCTTGCATTTCCTTAAGTGTTCTCTTACCAGTGGTGGCGTATGGTGATCCCCAGACCACACAACTGCCCATGGTATGCCATTTCTTTTTTATTGGATCTTTCATCTAGCAGCAGCTGCTTATGGAGGGACAGATGTTTGGACAATTGGGCGTCCTGGGGATGGTAAGCCCAGAGGGGAAGAAAACATAAGGGAATTTCTCATTTTGTTCCCAAATTTTTCTTTAAAAAATGAAAATTCATAGGCCAGAAGCATCCCTTAGTGTGATGGAGGTAAGGCAAATCTTCCTTTGCTTCTTAAAGGAGGTGAAATTAGTTAAAATGGATAATTAAGAACACTTTTAGAGGGGAAAAGTCACCACAAATATTAATCCATCTAGGGAATGTGGACAACTAATTCAGCTGTCTGTGGGTGTTTATTTGTACAACACATGTACACACACTTGAGCAAGCGGAAAACAGATGAAGCTTGGTGCAGTTTGAAAGCTGTACTGACTTTAAGGGTACTGTGATGTTATGTATTTTGTTAGCAATATATATGTGTGTGTTTTTCAAATTTTGTTTCTGATTTTATTAGTAGTCTATATGCATTGTAGAAAATATGTATTGTTAACATTTCAAGATTAAAAGTTATTTGTGTTTATGCCTCATACAGTTCCCTCAGCATTTAAAAAAATTAGTAGGAGGTGGACTACAGCATGTAGTTATCTCAAATCCAGTGTCACATAATTTTCATACTGATAATGGAATTTAAAGACCTCTTATTAATACTTTGGAAATGGTGGTGTCTGATGCCTCAAAAATAAAACATGACTTTCTGAATTCTTTCAGCTATAAAAGTAGATTATACTGATTTTATTTCTTTGGATTCATCTAAAGAGAAAAGGATATAAAAATAAAGTTCAGTTGCTTTTATTTTAATATTGGATAGTAAAATAAAATGATGAAGAAATGTCTGTATATTTCTGGTTTTACATTTGTTCTTATCATAAAATAAGATTTAATTGGCTATAACATATGTGAAAAGATTTTGACTATTATAATCTTGTGTAATTTCTCAAATTTATGAAGAAGAGTTATTGGCTTAGTTTTTCCATAGTTGTATACCACCATCACTCCATCTTGGTCAGATTATGAGGCAGAATTAGAAACAAACCTTTCAAAAGATGACATTTTTAATCATATCTGGTTCTTTAATCTTAGTTGCTATTCATACAACCAAATATATGTCTATTTACATGGAAACTGAAACATTTTTAGGGGTTGCATAATGTCAAGATTCACCAAGTAATGATGTGTTCTTTTTTCTTCCAGATATCCCCCATTTAAGACCAAAGCCAGTGTATATTACTACAGCTCGAGACAATGAAAACGTTTACAGTACAAAAATTCCATACATGGCAGCACGTGTTGTTTTTATTAAGTGGATTGTAACTTTCTTTCTGGAAAAAAAGTATCTAGCTACAGCACAAAACACTAAAAATGGAGGCGATGTATTGCCTAAGATTATGCAGGTATGTCATTTATCATCTTTTTATATCTTCATATGTATGTAATATCACACACTGACACGTACAAGTATTTGATTATTAGAGTTATTGGTTCTTACAGGTTGTTGGTTATAAGACCTCAGTTTCTTTGTGTACTCCATGTCTAAAATGCCAAGGTTTCATAAGAAGCTTGAGTTAAAGCACTTGTACTCCATTGGCATTGCCATGATGAGGCAATCTTCAGGGGGAGGGGAAACATTCTGAGAAGATGGTTGTTTGCACACTCCTGGCTCCATCTCATTTTTCCCTCTTCACTCTGGTCCAGTGACTTCTGAGCATTAGATCAGGGCCTGTCTTGTTTTTTTTCCAGTCCCCAGTACCTGGAAGGCCCTTAGGAATTGTGCAGATAGGCTATGGAGAAGATCTGTGAGACTGCCAAGTGCTCTCTGGAACTTGGGAAGAATAGATCAGCAGCTCAAGATTGTGGGGTGATTGTTGAGCCTTGTCAGGGTCCCTGGAAGAGAAGGCTGCCTCTCTTTGAGGTGTTAGGTAAAGACTTCTTGTATGGGGCCTTCTGGTTCTTGCTGGCCTTGGTCACATGCGAATGAGGTTTGACCAGTACACTGAGTTCCTTAGGGACTTAGTGTTAGGTAGAGCAGGATCGCTTGTGGAGTCAGAGAGCAGCCACTTCACAGAAGAGTTATGGTTTTGTGAGGGGTTTTTTTGTTGTTATTTCTAAGAACAGGGACAGGAAGTGTGGTCTATGCAGTGCAGGTTTGCCCTAGAGTTCCCTAGCAGTGTGACTTAGGCCTGACATGGGAGAGTGCACACACCTGAGGGGTAATTGGCACCTTGATGAAGGAGTACTAAACTGAGGTCCAGAGCATCTGGCCCCATTGAACTGACTGAAGAACTAGAAAAACTTATTTTCAAAGAAGTCTAATAGAGGCACAATATCAGTACAAACAACAAAGACTTGATGAATGTTTTAAAAAACCTTAAATTTTTTAATACAAAAATGTAGTAGGTACAACCAAAGATGGTAATGATTACTTCTGAGAACAAAATTAGTTTCCTGAAGAAATTTCCTACTACACTGAGCAAAATATTCAAAGACATGGAAATTAGAAATAAATAAGAGTTACAGGCAGATTCATACCTAACATACAAATATTGTGAGGGCAGAAGAGAAAAGAATGAGCAGTAATAATTAAACTAGTATAAAGAAAAGTTTACCTGAACTAAAAGTTTAAAAGAAGTTGTGTTTTAGACTAAGAGGCCTTTGAGTCCCAGGAAGAATTAGCTAAACAGACACAAATCTCGGCTTTTGAATTTCAGGGATTAAGAAAAAAATATACAGCTTCCAGACAGAAACTAGAGGTTTCTTCAAAGGAATGAGATCTATATTAGCATTGAGTAGGTAATGTAACCTATAACTCTGAAGCTGAAAGAACCTGTCTGTCTGTCTGTCTCAGAACTTCCTTGCTTCATATCACATACATAAGCAAATGTCAGATTGATTTATAAAAACAAAATAGTAAACAACTTGGGAAAAAATCTAGGGGAATGTATAAATTTGGCAAGTAGTAGACCATCTTAAGTAGAGATAAGGCTCACAAGCCATGGAGGAAATTAGATTTGACTTTATTTGAAAAAATAGAAAAAGATTTATGTGTCAAAAAGATAGCTTAAAGCCACACCCAAGCAGTCAACTGTGAAAAGCATGTTTAACATCACGGCTATTAACAGAGCTCATCTCTCTATTATATAAAGAGTGCCTACAAATTGATAAGACAAACAGCCCAATTGAAAAATGGATAAAGGAGGTAAAAGGAAAGTTTACAGAAGAGAAAATAAAAATGGTCCTGGATTTCACCAGCAGTCAGGGAAACATAGTTTGTTCTGAGTCACAATGAGAGACTTATTCACCAGTCAGCTAGACAAAAATTTGTATGAAATTACATAAAAGAACTCAATCACACTAATAAATTTTACATCACATCTGTGTGGCTTTTCAGTCAATTCAAAACAGTCCACTTAAAGGATGTGGACTTTTTAAGTAGCTTTGCTACTTAAAAAGCTACTACCTGGTTTCCTACCTGGAGCTTTCCTACCTGGTTTCTAACTTTTGAAAAACCATCACCTGTAATTATTTAAAGTAAGTTTCTCACTTGGATGATGAGAAGTAGCAAGAATAGCAAAGTAACCACTGCTTCAAGGTTATAACCTTTTCCCTTAGTTGACTCTTCACACTTGTGAGTCATCTACTTTTATTATCTTTTTTTAGTGTCATGAAGGTCTGAGCTCCTCAACAAATTGGGGTGATTCTGTCACTCTAGTAGAAAAAGGATACCAGAAGCGAAACTGAACTAAAACGTAAAAAGAAATATTTTAATCTCGTGAAAAAGAAGTGAATGAGTGTGGCTGACAATAAGGTTCACTCATGCTCTCTGTGGTTTTCTCTTTTCTACTCTGCCCTTTTCCCTCTGGCAAATGTGTCTTCAGCTTTCCCAATAATTCCAAGATGGGGCATTATGCTCCTTGTTCATGTTTAGAGACAACTGAAAATGCAAAGCCATTCCTTTTGTCTGAGTGGTACAACTTAGGTTACCTGTCCACTCCTAGAACCATAACAAGGCACTGATTAGCTTAAAACTGGGTGTGAGATTGCTGCAGGAAGGAGGGACATAATTGCTTCCATGAGGAAACAGAACACTCCTTTGGTACTGTGAAGTGGGTCAGCTTCTTGTGAGTCAATGTGGGCTTCATGGGAAGAGGCACACCAAGCACTGGGGTTCTGTCAGGGAGTGGGAATGGATACTGGGCAGACAACCATTGTGCTCAGTGCTACCACACCCTGCAGATGGCTGTGCATAGAAATGCCACTGTCGCCAAAGAGACTATTAAAACACCTCATAGTAAGCTGTTATATTAGTTGCTTACTGCCTCTGTAGCAAATTACCACAAACTTAGTGTCTTGAAACAGCACAAATTTATTGTCTTACTGTTCTGGAAGTCAGAAGTCCAAAGTCAGTCTTAGTGGAATAAAACCAAGGTGTTGGCTGGTTTGTGTTCCTTCTGGAGACTCTAGAGCAGAATCAGTTTTCTTACTTTATCCAGCTTATAGAGGCTACCTGCATTTCTGGGCTCATGGTCTCTCATCACATCGTCTTTTCTCCCTCTGTTTCTATCTTCATATCACTTTTTGTGTGTCTCATTTTCCTTCCCCCTTATGATCCTTGTGATTACACCAGGACCACACAGATAACCCAAGATAATCTTGCTGTCTCAACATCCTTAATTTAACCACATCTGCTAAGTCCCTTTGCCACATAAGTTAACATTCAAAGGTTCTAGGGGTTAACGTGTGGACATCTTTTGGGGGTCATTATTCTGCTGACCAGTTGTCTGCTGTATTACGTTCTCCGCCTTAACAGCTGTGGTTCCCACCTCATCTCACATGTGTCCTGTGTTCTGCAGTTCATTTACATTATACATGAGAAAAAGAAGCAGTTTAAACAACTGAATGTTAACCTTTGGAAATGAAGTTGCAGGAATAAAAGCACATGCAATTGCATTTTGTCTCCTGAATATTTTTGTTCAGAATTTCAAATTTAATATAATTTTACTCATGTAAAGTGAACATCACTGTCTAAGTCAGGTGGTCCAAAATTTCTTTTCAAAGAATATACTGCTCTTGTGAAAGCCCTTTAAAACTTTATTTTAAGTGCTGCTTCTAAATAGAATTCACACTTTGGCCACTATTGCTATGTTAAAGGTCATGCATAAGGAGGGTTTTGTGTGTGTGTGTGTGTGTGTGTGTTTTCCAAAGAGAATTTGCTTCCTCTTGATTTAAAAGTAATACATTTGACAGTATTTTTCACCAAGGAAGAAAAGAATTAGTACATCTTCTAGACTTAGCTTATTTTCCACTCAGAGAATCTGGTGCCTTTCCTGGGAGAACAAAAGTACATCCCATACATCTATAATATGTTGTCAGTAACAGCAACACCCCCTTTTATACCTGAACAATCTTTGTTCATCATTTTAGCTGAAAATGTTTTCAGTGAAGAATTACTTCTTAATGATTCATTTTTTAATAAGACAGTAGTATTTCAATGTGTAATAGAAAAAGTAGAATGGTGATTTTAATTGTGGCAGCAACTGTTGTTTTACTGGTTCTATATGTACATTAATTAAACGTTAAAACCCAGAGAAGTCCATTAGTGAATGAAAAAGAAAGTTTGAGATGGTAAGACAGTTGATCACATTTATTTGTATGATAACTCTTTTAGTTACATTATTGAAGTATTACTTTTACTGAACTAGCCCTGTAATAATGATTCATGGGGCTGTGGATTTCCTGAAATTGTTGCATTTCATGAGATGAACAGTTAGAAAAAGTGAATGGCACAAATTGTCAGCCCTACAGGGGTTAATAAATTGTACAAACTCATTCGTTGACTGCCACTTTAATATTTTCTGTATTCTTAAGCTCTCTGAGGCAAATGTAGGCTGCCCCCAACCATGCATACCCATCATGATAGGAATTGAGTGGCATCAGGCATCACCAACAGAATGGGAGTTGCATTCTCTTGTTTCACACCTACTTTGTAGGCGTCCTCATTGAGCCTTACCTTGAGTGTGAACAACTCTCCCTTTGAGGTGTGGGTTAAGAAGAAACCAGAGTAGTAGGGAGGGTTGAGGGGAAGGATTAAAAGGTAGTCTGCATCAAGCAATTCCCTGAGCCCTGGCAGTGCAGGCATGGTCTAAGCAGATATGTCTTTCCCTAAGGCTTCATCACATGCCAAAGAGTAAGAATCACTTTTTCATTTACCACCAAGTTAGCTAATACTAAATAATAATGGGGATTCCAGCCTGATTATAGTCGGTGCAAAATGAACCTCTTTCTGCTGTGGTTAATTCTTATTCATGCTCTCACAGTTAATCTTCCTAAAAGAGACCAGAAATGAATAGACTTGGATTATCAGTTTGTTTTCTCTCTCATTACTTACTCTAATTATAATTGTCTGTCAAAATATGTTGATATTTTTGGAAAGCAGCCTTTTGTGGAACAAGTGTGGTATAGAAGAGGCTAAGAAGAGCATTGTTTTATCAGGAGTATATTATTTTTCATTTGTTGGGAATCTGCACATGCAGCAGGGGTTGGGGGAAGCATCCTAGGTTAAATGCAGGTTTTTGACTCTGGCAGGTGGGTGTCCCTAACTCCCATGTTGTTCAAGGGTCAACTAATTTTAATTAAAGCATGATAGGAAATCCACTATGCTACCATTGTGTTCTATTTGGATACAGAACTTGTTTTTTTGAATGACTGGGTACCTTTAAACATAGTTCTTTATCTACATTATTTTAGTTATCTAATTGCTATCTTTTAAATTAGTTATCTAATGAGCTCAAAACTTAGTGGCTTAAATAAATAGACTCTTATCATTCTATATATTTCACTTACTAGTTCAGGAATTTGGGTGGGATTTGGTTGGGTAATTCTTATGTGTCATGTGGCATTAACTGAGGTCATTGGGTAGTATGGTCTTCAGCTGCCAGGTGGCTAGTCTGGAAGGTCCAAAATCACTTCATTCACATGTATGTTACTTTGGTAGGTGCATTTGGAAGGCTGGTCTTAACTGGGCCTATATTTCCATGTAGTATTTGTCAGAGTAGTTGGACTTCTTTCCTGTGTGCTCAGAGCATCAAGAACAAATGTTCCAAGAGATGGGGAAAGGTGACAGTCAACCTTTGGGGCCTGGGCCTGATACTGGCACAGGTCACTTCTGTTCTATTCTGTTGGTTAACACAGTCACACAGTTTATGTGGATCAAAGAGAGGGGACATAAACTTCATCTCTCTACACTAAGAATGTCAAAGAATTTGTGACCATTTTTAATTTGCTACATATATGTTGTATGTATGTTTTTTCTTTCCTTTTTTGGTCTGTGGGGAAAATGGGAGTCGTTGATCAAAAAGTCACAGGTTATTAAGCCTCAAGAGACATTAAACTTAATCCATCCTCCATGCTTTACCAGTTAAAATAAAACATGTATTAGTAGAAAATGAGAAAATTTAAATTTTTTGTGGAATATAGTTAATCCATCAAAAAGATAAAATAATTTCTATAGGTACCTCATCTCAATGTGTGACAGTGCCCTTGATTAGCCACATAGGCTTAATAGTTAAGGCATGAAGAGAAAAATTATAAATATAATATTCCATTAATTTTCCCTAGGGATTATTATTTTGATATCTGCTTTGCTTTCAGACTGTCCAGGGTAGTTACTGAAATGACTATTTTGTACTACTCATATCTTATCACTTCTTATAAAAATATTTACAGTGGGTAGAATTTTAGTGGCATTTGGGTTAGTTACTTTGGCACTTAAAAGAGTAATAATGGAATTTATAAAAATGAAGTGAATTTATACATCTTTGGAGGAAGCAATTAATTCTCTGGGAAAATGAGAGCAGAAGCCAATGTTAAACTTTGTGACCCACTGCATGAATTATTTTATTTTTTTCTGTTCTTATAGTCTCCTAGATATTTAAAGTTTTATGAATATTTCAGTTAAGTTTGATCTGAGATATAAAACTCAGATCAAGGTTCTTGTACCCTTTAAAGATCTGAGCACTTCCCACCAAGTTGTCACTTAGTCTTGTGAGTCAAATGATGCATGCAACATTGTGGCTTCAAAATATCTGCTGAATTATCAAATCTCTGCAACTGTAGAATAAATGCTTAAGTGTAGAGACCGAAGATGGTGATAATATCAATTCATTCACATGTTAATTTATTCCATGATTTTACAAACATAAATAAAATGTTTTAGGTTGGTAAAATTTCATAGCCTTCCTTCCTATAATAATTTAGTAGTTTTCTTATTAAAATAACTGAGTTGGGGAGGGGTCAGCTGGTGAACTGGAAAGTTGGTAAGTATAGGTCCTGGAGTCCCTTGTGCTTCTTGCAGTACTGGTTTCCAGTTTGTTGTCAAGTTGATTGCAAGCGGAGTTCTTTAAAATAAAGCAAGTCTTCAGTTTTCCTAGGTATTCTTGAGTGCCAAAGAGGGTGACTCAGAAGTGGTAATAACTTTCTTCCAGAGTGTTGGTGGTGGTGTAGTACAAGAGAGGGTGCCAGACCTGGAGAGTGGTGGACCTGCAGAGCCAGACAAAAACCATTCTAACAGCAGCACCTTGTCAGAACGGAGACTCAGCAACTCTAGCCTTTGTAGCATTGAAGAAGAGCACCGAACCGTGTATGAAATGGTGCAGCGGATTCTCTTGTCAACGCGAGGTTATATCAATTTTGTGAATGAGGTGTTTCGCCAGGTTAGTGTGTGTGTTCATGACATTGAAGAGATTTTTGTTCTTCTTTTACTCATAATACTCCAAGAAATAGTGTTGATGAGTTGGGTCAAATTATGACTGAATAATCCTTCTAGCCCACTTTTAATTTGTCATCTGGAGTGTTGTGATTTTGTTTCATTTGTGAATTTTTTAAATTGTATTTTTGTAGAATTACTACATGTGGAGGGAAAATTTTATATTTAATCAAAATCATTCCAAACTTCATGTTTCCATAACAAACTTCAAAACCAGAGGAGGCAGGAGGAAAGCCATTCCTGAAAATGAACAAGGAAAGAAGAGCCCAGATCTGGTATTGTTCCAAGGGCCTAAAAAGCTCTTTGAGAAGCTCAGGATTTCTGCAGACAGTTGTACTTGCCCTGCAAAAGCCTATGGCATGCACATATAATGCACAAGTATTTCTGGCATAAGTGAAAAAAGGTGGGTGAGGAGGGCAACAGGGTGCAAGCAAGTAAGAGGACAGAAGTGATCAGAGGACAGGGGAGGGATTACCAACCATGAGCACCAACAAAGGCTGATTTTGCCCCTGAGGGGATGTTTGGCAGTGTCTGGAGTACTTGGTTGTCACAACTGGGGAGAGGACAGTGGTACTGGCAGCTAGTGGATAACCACTGGGAATGTTGTTAAATATTCTACAAACACAGGACAGCTACCCCACCCTAATCCCCCAAAGAATAGTCTGGCCCAAAATGTCATCAGTGCTGTTGTGGCGAAACTGAGCTATAGCAATCGGACAGAGCAAGGAAACCCTCAATATAGTTAAGAAGACAGCAGCTGTGTAGTGTGCGGTGGAGCCACTGGCCACCTATGTCTTGGTACTGGTGCCTTGGGAACAGAGAGCATGGCTCTTTTGTGCACATGTGTGTATAATGGGGAAATAGTTGTTTCATCCATGTACCAGAGCAGAGGTTTGAGGCCCCTGAATGTTGAAGTAAATTCTGTACACACATGAGTGATGCATATGCACCATGAAGAAAAAAGATATCCAGATAGTAAATGATCAACTTTTATTTCTGAGACTTCCATTAAAGAAAAATCAACCAAAAATGAAAGTTCCAGCATAATCCACAACAATCTAGAGGTTTATTGTATTTTGTATTTTAATGAAAGTAAAATTTTGCTTAAGAAAATGTTTGTTTAATTTGTAATTAAAATTCCCCTTATAATGTATTTTTTCTGATTTTGTGTCCTGGCACTGCCTTGGTTCTTCTTGCTTCCTAACTGTGTTTTCTCTGTCTTATTTTTTTCTTTCTTTTTGTTTTACTCCAAATTACAAGAGTTGACCAAAATTCTGGGCTTGAGCCCTTTCTCTTGTAACTCCACTCTTGCCTCTTTGGGGCCTTCAACTACTTGTCTAGTGCCAGCAACTACTGTTGCATATGACTTCCAAGCAAGTCTTTTTTTGTGTTTAGACTTTGCTTTTTAATTCCATATTTCCCTTTAAAATGCCCACTTGTGATCTCATCTGACATTCCCATGCTGTCTTCGTGAATACGGACCAAAATTTATCTCGTTTCTTCCCTAACATCAACTTTTCCCAACTAGACTACTTCTTTAAAGGGACCTTCATTCTTGGGTACATATTAATTTTAGCCCTCCTAGGCTCCTTATCCTCTCCTATGAGCCATCACTGACTGGCCAAGTTATACAGGAAACTTTTCACTCATTTTCTCTTCTTTTGACCATGGTTAGCAGCATGCTTCTTGGAGTCCCACACCTTCTGTTCCATCCCTTTCTAGTCTATGCTGTATACATCGGGCTGCCAAAACATTCTTTTATCATAATAGCCCATTATTTAAAAATCTACCATATTCCCTCCATTAATGTTGCCATAGCAATGCATCTGTTACACCTATACATGGACAATAATGATTTAATTTGAATTGAAATAGTCAAGATCAAGAGGGAAGACGACTGAACTATAAAAATACTAAACAAATTTGAATAGTAAGAAAATGGAACTTTTCGACATTAAAAATTGTAACAATTGAAATATTAAAGGAAAAACTCAGTAATAATTTTAATAGCAGATTAGATACAGCTGAATAGAAAATAAACTGGATGACAATATCTGAAGATATTATTATCCTGAATGTGCCTCAGAGGTGAAAAGTATAAGAGGTTGAGACACGGAGGATGTAGTGAGAAGGCAGGAAGTATGTGTTCAGCTCTCCTCTGTCCTTGTTATTTCTTGTCTGCTGTTCTTCCAGTTACTGAGAAGATCCTAGTCTGACTGGATTTGTCTATTTTTTCTTCAGTCTGTCAATATTTGCTTTGTATATTTGAGGCATAATTATTAGTTGCAGGACAGATTTAGAAATATTGTTAGTTTGAATTGAATCTTTTACCATTAAGAAATTTCTCTCTTTTCCTCTAGTAATGCTTTTTTTTTCCCTCTTCAAAGTTGATCTTGCCTGTTCTTAATATAAATCTACTGGTTTTCTTTCAATTAGTGTTTGCATCGCATAGCCTTTCTCATAGCTTTTCCTAACTTTTTATTTTCAACCTATACATATCAATGTATTTTGGTGTCCTCTTATAAATGGCATGTAGTGTTTTTAATAGTTTTTAAAGTTCAATAATAATTTCTTTCATTTTGAGAGTTATTCCACTTTCATTTGGAACATTATTCAATCAGCTCCATTTAACATAACAACTGATATAATTATGTTTAAGTTTATTGTCTTTCTACTTTCTAGTTATCTTGAATTCTTTCAGGGTGTTATTTTTAGCATCCCATTTTTCTCCTTCAGATTAGTATTTTTGCACTCATTTGTTATATATTTTTTTAATAGAATTATGGTCATGGTTTTTTTCTTAAGATTTTTAAAGATTTTATTTATTTATCTTTAGAGGGGGAGGGAAGGAGAGAGGGAGAGAAATATCAATGTGTGGTTGCCGGGAACTGGCCTGCAACCCAGGCATGTGCCCTGACTGGGAATTGAGCCATGATCCTTTGGTTCGCAGGCCCGCGCTCAATCCTCTGAGCTACACAGCCAGGGCTCATTTGTTATATTTTAGTGGTTGACAGCCCACATCTATAACTTAAAAATCTAGCATTAATTTCAACTTTCACCCTTTTATATGCACTTTTATTTACTCTTCAGTTTGTGCCATTGTTATATATTTGAATTCCATGTTATGAATAGATAGGATAGTATCTTTTATGTATCTATAAATAAATATTATCTCTTTCAGAAGTACTATAATTACACAGTTTTATTTATTTTATTCATATATACTTATATGTATTATTAACTTATATTTATCTAAATAATTACTCTTTTATTACATTCTATCCCTTTCCAAATCTGTGACCCAGGATTATTTTCCTTCTGCATAAAGATAAAATAACTTTTAGTATTTCCCTTAGGTCAGATCTCCTGTTAAAATTTTTATTTTCTTATGTGAAAATGTCTCTATTCTGCTTTCATTTTAGAAATATATTCTTTTGGGATGTCAAATGCTACATCGGCAGCTGTCTTCTTTCTGCACATTGACTATTTTGTTTCATGCTTCTGGCTTGCTCTATTTCTTTGAGAAGTCCTGCTAAGTCATTTGGTTGCTTGTTTAGAATAAATGTGTCCTTTTCTCTCTGGATGCTTTTAAGATTTTCTGATTTTCTTTGGTTTTCAGCAGTTTTACTGTTGTGTCCTACATGTGTTATTTTGTGATTCTTGAATCTATGGATTGATATCTTTTAACAATTTTGGCAAAATTCTCAGACATTCTTTCTTTAAACATTACTTCTGCTCCTTTTACTAATCTTTCCTCTGCATCTCCAGCCATGTATAGGGTAACCTTTTCATTGTATTCTCTCTTACCTTCTCTTCTGAGTTAGCCATCCTTTTGTCTCTCAAGCTTCACTCTGGATGTTTTCTTCTGATATATTTTATCTTGTTTTCTCTTTAGCTGTGTTCATTCTGAGTTTTTCATTTCAGTTATTTTTTCAACTCCTTTTACATCTTTTCCTGATACTTTTTCTAGATATCTGTATTTTTAAATTGTCTATTATTTATTACCATTTTGTTAACATTGACTTCTTTTCTAATATTTCTGACTTTTTAATCAATATGCTACAATATCATACTAGCTACACTGTTTGTACAAATAATTTTGGTTTCATTATTATTTTCATCCAGAGAGAATTTATATTTGCTTTCTGGTAGGAGGATAACATGATATACCTTGCTATTGGATTTGAGTTACATCATTGTCTCCATTTGTCAAAACTCATCAAATGCTCCAGTTAACATTTGTGCATTTTATGGTTTATAAATTTTACCTAAGTATGACAATTAATTTTGAACTCTCATCAGTGATATGCATGCTGAAATATTTAGGGGTGCTGATTTCTGCAGTTTTCTTTGAAATGCATCAAAAATAAAATGAATTAAAAGAAGGATAGATACAATGATGTATTGACAGATGTGTGGAAAGCAAATATAGCAAATGCTAATGGTGGAGACTAGGGGATGGGTATATGGGTAATCATAGTAAAAGTCTTAGAAATTTTTGTATGTGTGAAAATATTTGTAATAAAATTTTGAAAAAAATTTGAATGGGACACCAGTATACTTTTGTTGCACTCTGCTTTTGTTCATCTTTCTTGCAGCACACATGAGAATATTTGATACATTGATATGTTGCAATCTTGTTATAACAGAAAGTTTTCTATTCTGGAATTTCTTGGGACATGACCAATGCCTATGGATATTTATATATTACATAAACCATTGTTGCATTGAACTCTGCCTCTAACTGGATCCTGAAGCATGAACCTTTAGGGTGGTATTAAAACAATCTCTGAAACTTGCGATCAAGATGCGTATTCATTGCTTACTAACTATAACCTTGGAAAAATATCTAAGTTGTTTTGAGTATCATCTTAATTTCTCATCTATGGAATTAAAGCATTCATTGGCATGTTGAGTACTTCTTTGTGTTCAGCCCTTATACAGAAGTATTTCTTAAAGGTGATACTAAAAAGGCAAATGCATTTTCCCTTTATAGTTTTGAAATTTATTACATTAAATCAAAATCTTACTTAGATATATAAGAGGATTCCTTAATGTCAAGAGTACTAAATATGCATAATGCTACAACTGGCCAGTGCTGTCATTACCATTTGTATCTCTACACAGTGGTATGCTGGTAAATATTGAACAACTGGCTCTCAAAAAAGTGAGGGAGGGAGGAAGGGAGGAAAGGAGGATGGAAGGAAAGAAAGAAGGTAAAGAAAGAGAAAGGCAAAGACAAGAAAATAAAAGCAAAAGCAAATTGTATCCTTGGCAGACTTCTGGGCTATAAATACTTTCACCTTGGCTAATTCAAGCTACCAACAGGGACATCACTGAATATGAAGTTGGGAAGAGATGTGGCAGTTGGCTGCAACTGACTGTGCTAGTTTGTTATCTTAAATCTGTATCTGATTCGTTGGGAAAAGTTCCCCATTATACAGTTATTATTATTTATATCACTAATTGGACTATCTGTATAGGTCTTCATTTTGGTTATTTTTGTGGAAAAATTATTCAGAATATAGGAGTTATTTTTGAATTGCATTATATTTTCTGGCCCAATTATGAAAATGCTTTTTTCTTTAGATAAGTTTGGTATCCACAAAAATATGTAGCCTGTGTAGTGTATTACTTGCTATATGTTTTGAAGGAAAGTCTGAGATCGGTGATGGTGATTAGAAATGTCTGTCATGTGTCTCTGTAGTGATCTGAGCTTATGTGGAGTTAAAGGCAGTTTTCTCTTTTCATTTTAGGCATTTTTGTTGCCTTCCTGTGACATAGCTGTAACAAGGAAAGTAGTTCAAGTGTACAGAAAATGGATCCTCCAGGACAAACCTGTGTTCATGGAGGAACCAGATAAAAAGGAAGTTGCCCAAGAAGATGCTGAAAAATTAGGATTTTCTGAGACTGACAATAAGGAGGTAATATTTTATCATTTGTTTCCGTTGGGAATATATACACACATGTACACACACACAAACATAAAATGTATAAAATTTTTTAGCAAAGTATACCTATTAAGGCATAGATCCCAGGCAGGTCGATCTCTTCTTTCATCTCCTGTACTCTCAAGTTGCTGAGACAGTCCTGAGGACCTGTCTCAGTGAGGCTGTGTCTGTGCTCTATTCAAGATCGTTGGTTATCTAACTCTCGGGCTAGGTCCACATATGCATTGCAGCTTCATTATTCACCATCGCACAAGAGTTACTAAATAAACCATCATATTTTACACATCTCCATATGAGCCTAAAAATGTCACTGCCTTATCATTGACATGTTTAAATAAATAACACTTGAGAAACTAAATTTAGAATGTTTTGGCCAGCCCAATAATGAATGCTTTTTCTACCATAAGTAAGCCTCACTGTGAGCTGAGTGCTGTTCTTAGAGAGTGGGTGCTCTCAGAAGGGACCTCTTAGTCTGTGTTTGATAAAGCTATAGGCTGGATTAATATAAAACAGCAGAGTGGGACCTCTTTCTGAAATACAAAAGAAACTTCAGTCAAATCTGTATTTCTGGCATGCTATTTTGAAAGTTAGCCTGAGAAATATTATTTCTAAAAATAGGTGTTTGTCATAGCAATTAACAACAAACATTTAAAAATATTTGTAACCAAAGGCCTATCACTTTTAAATATCTGTATCAATAATTACATAATTTTGATTTTTCAATATTGGTGAAATCATTTTAATAATTAGCCAAGAGGTCAAAATCAATAGATAAGCAAATAGAATTAATCATACATTTTAAAGGTTTATATATTACATGCTTATTCAGTCATTGTATGTTTGTTTATTTATTCAACACATAGCTGACTGACAGGCTATATAGTTTAGGTGCTGGAAGTAGAGTGGTGAGCAAAATGGGGAAAAAAACCTGCCCTTCTAGAACCTATGCTTATTAATTCTAGTTAACATAAGGAATTAAATATTTGAGTATGTGCTTTTTTCCTCTCTGTTAACTGATTGTTATTTTCTAAAGACTGCATCTGAAAGCTCCAGTCATAAGCGATCTTCCAGTTGGGGACGAACATACTCCTTCACGAGCGCTGTGAGCAGAGGGTGTGTGACAGAAGACGAAAATAAGAACGTGAAAGCTGGGGCCCAGGCTATACTTCAGGTATGTGGCTGGCCAGCCAGAGACATAAAGTAACCCAATTGGAGTCAGTTTGTGAACATTTGTATATTGAGATAGTGTCCTATAAGTATGGTAATATTTTTAGCCATTTGTCAGTAAACAGCTCCTAAACTCTCATTCTAAGTTTCCTTTCATACTTCTTTCAATTTGTAAAGATTTTTTTTCTAGTCAAAGGAGACATACAAAGTGGTTGCACATTTTTAAGAATGATTATTATATAGTAAATGTGAAATGACTGAGATTTAAATCTTAAAAGTGTCTTCATTACATATATGGGTAATTAGTTACCTGGACTCTAATTTGCAAGATAAGTGTATCTGGTTATATAATCTTATAAGTAATATTCTTCTTAAAAATTGCCTGTATTTATGAAGAATAATGATTAATGCAATACTTTTTATATAGTTATCTGAATGAATTCACAAAGTAGAAATGATACCATTTGGGAACATTGGAAAGAACAACCTTGGCTCATCACTTAATTTCCTTCATCCTCAGGATTTTATCTCAAATATAGGGATTGGGAATTACCTCTTGGTCCCATCCCACTTGAATGTTGTTACAACTATAAGTGAAAATTCCTTCCTCTGCTCTCTGGTACTCCATCCTCCATCCCATATGCACATTTATGGCCATGTCCAGTTAGGCTTCCCACACAGCACAGGCGTGGAGTCTGGTGATGGCATGGGCATGGATGGCGTGCATGTTACTCAGTTTTCAATGATGCTGCATTTTTATCATCTGTCTCTTGATAGGATTTTTACCATGGAATTCTTTTTGTTTTTAGGTTAATTAGCCATTTAATACACTGTCACTAATGCATTTTCTTATTTTTCACTGAAATTTGGCAAATAATTTCAACTTAATTTTTTAAAAATCAAGATGATTTTACTTTAGTTGCTTCACAGAACTTTGGTGAGGCTCTTAAATATAACCTGTGTCCCCACCAAAGAAATGCATGCAGGAGTTCCTGTCCTGAGCCCTTTGGTAGCCCCCTCCTTCAGGTGAATGCCAGATTGCCATTGTCAGCCATCCCAATGTTGGCCAGATTTCAGGTGCCAGTTATCTCTTTGGGTTCAGAAGATTGTTACTTCTTTTCTAAAAGCATAAGTTACAACTACTTGCCTGAACCAAGAAAAAATATTCTACTTGATTGTAGCATTACAGATTTTTAAAAATTTAGTTTGGACTTAAATAGCTGTTCGTATTCTCACTGTATCCAGTACCTGGGCCCTTTGCTTCGTTCATTAGGAAAAAGTAGCCAAATGGAGGTTTGATAAGATAGTACTCTTCTGTAGTTGCTTTTCATGAGTACAGTGTGGACATACTAACTTCTCTAATTTTGTTTATTTTTACCTTAACAGATACTAATATGCTCATAAGAAATATCCATGTATTTGGCATTTTCATATTTTTTTAAAAAGCAAAATGAAAGAAGTATAATACAGGATATGGCGAAAGTAGGTTTACAGTTCGTTTGGAAAATAATGAAGTAATTAATAAATAATTATACATGATTAAATTGTATTTCACATATTCATAACTGTAAACCTACTTTTTCTTCACCCTGTATATGAAGACCTCCTCAGTTTTACTTGAAAATTTGCAAAAGTTTCAAATTCAAATCAAGAAGCCAAATAATGTTGAATGAAAAGGATCTGTTATTGCAATATGTCACCTATGGCAAACTTTCTTTAAAAACATAGTCACTAAAACTGCTTTAGTTTGTTAGTCAAAAGGTTCTTTGTTTTCTTTTTTCTTACTTGAAGGCTAGTGAATTCTTTGCCATTACTGTTATCTATTATCAACTATTATGCTGCTTAATTAGTGATTTTTCCCAGAAATTGGGGCATGATATCTTTTTAATATTGTATAAGATAATTTTCTAGACTGTCAATATTTTAGTTCATACACTTGACTTTTGAGTATGTTCCTTTCTCTGGTCAGTTTTGTATCTGTTTTGAGATGTTGTATTAATGGGTTTTGTCCACAGGTGAGCCAAAGAAGTTCTGCTTATTCCCAGATCCTTTGAATCTACACTGTTGAACACAGTGGAAACCTAAAATGGAATATAGCTCTAGATATATGGAGCAGATCATCCACATTACCAGAATGACAACTCAGAATTTCCTAAATTGAGAGTTTGCTAGTGTCATATGTCTAAATGGTAACACATTGTAATTCTATTGTAGTGCCCCTAAGCAGTAAACTTATCACATGATAGCCTGGGTCACTGCTTCTCATAATTTTCTGCTGAAACACCCCTGCCTGATGTTAGAGGACAGTGAACTTGTATCCTAAAGGTTTGAGGCAGAGCATAGATTGATTGGCTGATTATCTAAATTTTTTTTCGAAATCTGTTTTTATCTTAAGAATTAACTTAGGTTTTACATTCTATTGCACAGTAGAGTTCTCATATTAAAAAAAATATATGTTCCTGGAAGATGTGCAATGTCAATTGTGTGGCTTTTATTTCCTGGCACACCACTGCTTTTAGAGGTCCACACCCATGTTGCGCAGTACTGGCTATGCTTCCTGTGAGAAGTTGTTCATGTGCTGGGACATTCAACAATAATCAAATAGTTCTTTCCAACCTCTTTCTGACCACAGTGTCTTTTCCTCTTCCCTCCCCTACACCATAATTTCTCATCCAGAGGCAGTGATCATATCTTATCTTTTTTTCTCTCTTTTTGGAGGAGATATCAAACAAAGGTCTTCAAAAGCTTTTCTGGCCCTGACTGGTATAGCTCAGTTGGTTGAGTATCTTCCTGGCAAGCAAAAGGTCACCAGTTTGATACTGGGTCAGGGCATGCAGCCTGGGTTGTAGGTTCGGTCCCTGGTTGGGTGCGTGCGAGAGGCGACTGATTCATGTTTCTCTCACACATTGATGTTTCCTTCTCTTCTCACTCCATTCCCTCTCTAAAAATCAATGAATAAAATCTTAAAGTCAAATTTAAAAAAGCTCTTCTGATTCATGTAATTTCTAAAGTCACAATATTAATAATATGTAATAGTAATAATTTTTAACAAAGGTCTTCAAGATGTCTCAATATTTGAGTAATTCTAAGAGTTGAATTTAAAAAAATCTTTGGTATGTGTTGGTACCATATTTTTGCCTTAATTGAAATAACTCAAAGGCAATTCATTGGTAAAGTGAAATTAGTATCATTATTTTTAAGCAAAATTTGTTCATATTTATGTTTAATATTTTCTAAAGGAAAACTTGTTTATTTTAAGGTATTTTTGACAAATGCTGCAAATGTCTTTTTGCTGGAACCATGTGCCGAAGTTCCCATACTCTTGAAAGAACAAGTTGATGCTTGTAAAGCTGTTTTGATTATTTTTAGACGCATGATAATGGAACTTACAATGAATAAAAAGACGTGGTAAGTTTATTTCAAATTAATTAATATTGTAAAACAGATGTTTCTGCTTTTCAACATAATACTTAAAATGTTATAGCTTTCATATTATATGGCTTTACAAAGTTACCAATAAGATGATAATTAGTTCTCTGTAAATGTTTCCGTGAATTGTGAAGAAGGTAAATATTCAGTACTTTGATAGTTCATTTATTTTCATTATTGGTTTTTAGAATATTCTTGAACTAATAGTAAGTAGTCAAATTACTTTAATAGTAGACTTTTTCATTTTAAACTGACATTTTAATCAAACAGTTTTGTGGACAAGTAGTATAACTGAAATTTTTATAATATTGGGTTGGCTCAAAAGTTTGTTCATTTTTTTTCTGTAAGGTGTCTCTAGTAGCACTTAGTTTGAAACAATTTTGTTAGATTGTATTGTGACAGCTGTCATATCAGCAGTGCATTAAAAAATCCCATCAAAATTGGTGAATTTTTTGTAGCCATTTTAATATCAAATATGGAAGAAAATATACAGCATTTTGTCATGTTATGCTTTAAATTATTTCAAGAAAAAAACACAATTGAAATGCAAAAAAAGATTTGGTTACTGTATGGAGAAGGTGCTGTGACTGATCAAATGTGTTTCAAAAGTAGTTTGCTGGAGATTTCTTGCTGCATGATGATACTGCATGGTTGGGTAGACCAGTTAAAGTTGATAGTGATCAAATCAATACATTAATTGAAAACAATCAGTGTTATACTATGTGGGAGAAAGCCAACATACTCAAACTATCCAAATTAATAAAGTTACTGGTGAAAATGAAAAATGTGTCTTTTATTTTACGGAAAAACCCATATGGATTTTTTGGCCGACCCAATATCATTCTTTATAGGCCCTGTTCCAAAATGCTGTTAACTGACTTTTGTTTCTTAAAACCTGAAGTTTGAAATTCATTTGGAAAACAAATTATTTTAAATGATAAATTATCAGAGTGACTGAGTCAAAAATAATAGTGGCATTGTTAAAATATGCGCATGCAAAGTGTTTTCATTTTTATTCTTTGTTTTTGTTTGCTGTTTTTATAATATCCCTAGAGGTTAACAGTAAATTAGGTTTTTTTTCCCATCCCCTTCTCCAAAATGAATATCTTCATAGCACATGAGCTTCTTAGGTGTTTTTAGAGGTTCTCAGCCACACACCAGAGCACCTCAGAGCTGCTTTGTACTTCTTAATGCATCCAAAATACAGTCTCTCAGTTCTGCCTTTAAAATGTCTTTCCAGTCCATTTTTTGCATGTTCCTTTCATCCAGCCACTATTCGCCAGCAGATAAGCTGCCCTCACTGTTCACCTGACTACGGTCAGCATTCCTTTTGGAGATATTTATTTGGCTGTGGCTTTTAGTTCACTGAGGCCACTGCAGAGCAGCACTGATGGCACACTTCCTTCATGGAAGTTTGGGGGGGTCTTTGTTACCAGGCCTGTGTTCTGGATGCCTTTCTGGACATCCTTAAGTCAGCACAAAGGGTGCTTTGAAGGGATCTGTCTACAGATTGTGGAAACCATAAAACTGAGTTAGGACTGAATTGGCAAGAGCCTTAGGAGCCATTGAGTCTAGCCCTTTTCTTTCTCAGATGAGGGAAGGGTGGACCTAAAGGAACCCTGTTTGCAGAAAGTTCACTAATAGATAAACTACAAGCATCAGAATGATTATTTTAAAATATAAATTCCACTGTCATCTTTCCCAGACTTTTAAACTTAACACTGTTTGCTAAGAAGCAGTTGTTAAAGCTGGAAATATTAGAGTGATTAACAATATGATTTAAACAAAGTTAAATGCTATGTCAGTATTATGGAAAGTGATCAGAAATGCTGGTGTGCTTTGATCTGCAACATCTGCTCCTTGATACCACAGTTATAACAATAGTATTTTTGATTTTTTTTCTTTGAAAACTCTATGAATTCTGTATACTATTGTATCAGTAGTATTTTTTTGATATTTTTATAAGCTTTTTAGTGAAAATTGTAGGAAACAAAATTATACAATTCCTTTCTGTTCCTTAAAATTCAGAAATTTTGAAGTATAAAATAAAACAAATTATAGAAATAGGTGAAAATGCTCACCAAAAAATACTCAGTATAGAAAGGGATGTGGCTTTATCCCTAGGAGACTTTCTTATGTATTTTAGAGCCAGACAATTTCTGAATTCCCTTCCTTCCCTTGCTTTTTTCCTCTTCCACCTCCCCTTTCCTTTTATTCAATAAAGAACTACCTAGCTTCTGCTACTGTGATATTGACTGATAATGTCCTTGCCCTCATGAGGTTTGCATCCTCACAGACTGAGAAATATCGCAAAAGCGATTTCAGTAGTATAAAGTGTTAAAAAATAAATAAACAAGGAAGCAGTGTAGGGTGGAGTAGATTTTTTTCATCAGGTGTCGGGGAAGGCCTTCCTGAGGAGAGCCCTGCGGAAAGGGAGAAAAGAGTCATGGGGAGGTCTGAGGGGAGAGCATTCCAGGTAGAAGGAATAGCAAGTAACAAGTACAGTATGTTCCAGGCAGGATAAGATGATAGCCAATGTGTTGGAGCAGACAGAGGGAAAGGGAAAGGGAGAGGGCATGAGGCAGGGGACCAGCTGTAGCCAGGTTGCGCAAGGCCTTCCTTGCAGGCCACAGGAAAGCCACTGGCTACATCTCTGTGTGTGAGCAGCAGCGTGACACAAATCTGATTTATGCTTCCAAAAGATCTCTGATGGCCATGTGGAAAAGAGACATGTAGTGGGTGGAGCATAAAGTCTGTGGCCATAGATGATGGTGGCCGCTAGACCAAGGCTGTAGTCAGGGAAATGCCAAGAAGTGGCCTCAGAATAATAAACACTGGAGTGTAAATGAGCAACAATATAATCTGTGTAAGATCATGAGGACAGTGTAAATAATAAAGAGTGCAGGAAAAAATTACCCTGCCAACATGAGGATAGTTCATACACATAATTTCATATACTCTGATAGAAGTTTGTTACATTTTTGGAACAGTGATCCTTTGAGGAAGAGTTACCAAAAGTCAGTGTTTCATAAAACACAAGGAAACAAGCTGAAGTCAAAACTGTTAGGAAAGATCTTTCCAAACTGAAGACAATCTTTCACTCTCAGATCCTTCCAGATGACAACTATGGGAATTTCATGGATTTTCAAGCTTTAATGGGTTCAGAAATTTAATTCATGTATGTCTTTGTCAGTCATTGCTTAGGTCAGTTTTGCATTTTTTTGATAGTAGTTCCCATGAGTGAGGTCTTATTTAAAATTATTACATCTCTTGTTCTCATTATGGTTGCAGGATGTGTATATAACTATTTGTGTGGAAGGGGTCTTTTTTTCATTGTCTTAAACATCACTTAATGTGAGCGGGCAGTGGTGACACTGGCTGCCCTTCTCTCCACCTATGACAGGGGCTTGGGGACCCTGAATGTGGTGAGTGACAGGCTGTCCCCTGCTCTGCTCCATTTTTCCTTACCTCTTCGAAGTCACTGTCCACTCCATGCACATGTGCCCATATCTCTCATGACTTGATAGGTTGTCTTATTCCCTGCTCTGGAATCCATAGACAGTGTGCACAGGAGAAGCAAACAGGTAGAACAGAGTGCAGTGAGAATGCACACGAACAAACCCCAGGACAAAAATCTAATGGGGTCTCAGATGCAAGTAGGGCAGGAAATCCCTAGAGGTCATAGAAGTTTAATGAGGTAGAGTGTCATGTTAAGAGAAAATAACTGTTCTAATGTGCAGAAATATGAGAAAAGAATAAAGGAACTATGATTTAGATATCTCGTCTGACTTGTACTACATGACTTTGTCCAGCTCTCTATCTTATCACTAACGAGCAATAAGGCCAAAAAGAAATGTATAAAGATAAACAAATGGTTAGTAAGATCTCAAAGGAGAAGTTAAAAGTGGAACTGAGATGATTTCCCTCAGAGAACAAATAGAATGCCCTATATACACCAAAGATAATGTGTTCATAGATGGAATTTGGGATGAGAAACAGTGAGTAGAATCTCTGATATGAAGAACATAAGTTAGCTTCCAGAAGGAAAATGCCCTTTGGCTGTTTGGAAGACTGTATTACTATTACAATTAGCAGTGTTATTCTGTCTGTCTAGTGTTTTATACTCTTCAAAGATCTTTTACACAAAAAACCCTTTCTGCCAGGTACACTGTGACTAAGATGTTATGATTGCAGGTGTCTCAGTTGTGTCTTGTGGTACAGAGTCAGGATCTTCTAGTCACAAAGCTACTCAAAGTGGCCAACAGTGGCCTTTCCAAACCTTCCTACTTTAAGAGTACTATGGAGTTCAGTTATACTATTATGCTGACTGCATATCTCCACAGAACAAAGACCAGAAAGTTAAGTTTTATTTTCTATCACAAGGATATATAAGGAGACCTTAGAGGTTAAATAAAATAATGGATATGAAAATTAAAGGGTGTTGCATAAGTTCAGATAGGCACAGGTGGAGAAATGGTCTTGTTTCCCTTCTTGCAAGGGTAGAAAAATCAGCTCAAGATGATACCTGTTTTATCCTGCCTATTATTGTGGGCATAGGAGGAATATTTTTAGAACTGTTGTAACATAAGTTAGCTTATTTTGATAAAATATAGTATTCGTTATGTAATGGGCATTCCAATTTTTGAGTAATACATGTTTATCAATGTTGCTGAATTCTTAAGAGAATTTCTGGTACCTATAAATTAAAGTGCTTTGGAGATGTGATTAACATGAGCTTTTATTTTGGGTGACTCAGGGAACAGATGTTGCAAATACTACTCAGAATAACAGAAGCTGTCCTGCAGAAGCCAAAGGATAAACAAATAAAGGACTTGTTTGCCCAGAGTTTGGCAGGGTTACTGTTTAGGGTAAGTCTTTTTTATTAAAACACTGCAAATGCACAAAATGAATCAGATTTTACATCAAAGTAGTTTAATCACAGAGAATTTTAAGAGTAAAAATTAAACTAATTTCAAATTTCTAGAAATTTAATTAGAAATTTTTCCTTAGTTTTGTCATAAAAGTTGTAATCTATTCTTTACAGTTAGGTCAAGGCTGCTTTTATGCCTTACCTCTTTGCCATTTACTTCCTCTTTTGATTTGCTTGAAGTTCATAGAAATTAGGAAAATACCAAGAGCTGATGGCTTTGGTGGAGACCCAGGTAGATTTGAAGAGGTAAAGGATGAACAGAAGTATGAGAATAGGAATAAGGTCAGGGAGCAGTTTAGGCTAGAAATAAAAATGTGAGCGCCGTTGGTGTGTTGGACAATTGTGTTTAAAGCCACATTACCAGATGGGATTACCTAGGGGGAGAATTTATGTCATAGAAGGAGGAGGGCCATTTCCATGATTGGTAAAGGAGAGAAGCCAGCCAAAATGCTGAGAAAGAGTGACCAGGGAGCTAGGAGGAAAACTAGTCTGCATGCCTAAAGAAGAATATTGGGTAAAGAAGAATATTGGGTATTGACCAGTGGACCGGTGACTTTGACAATAGGTAGGTAGGTGTTTGAGAATGTTCTAGGAGAATGAGGCTCATTTGGAGTGGATAGGGGAGAAAACAAGAGCTGGGCAGTGGAGATAGAAATATAGTCAAGGCTTTGCAGAGGTATTGATGTGGAAGGGAGGAGGGAAAGAGAACTAGCTGGAGTGGGCAGCATGTTTAGAAGGCAGGATTTAATATGGTTGGTGTTAAAGTGTGTTTGCTTGTCAGTGGGGAAGGTTTGGTAAGGGAGAAAAAGATAGTTTGTGGGAGTGGGAGGAGTACTACAGAAGTGAAGTCCTGGATAAGGTAAGGAAGGCTAGGGTGACTTCAGGAGATGTCCGTTTTTTCCATCTAGTATAATGAGAAAGGTAAGAAATTTGACATCACCCTGAGCGGGAGAGACAAGAAGGCAGATGATAAATAGCTGCCTGGAAAGTGGAAGTTTTGAAGGTCCTGAGGGCACTAGCCTATTGCAACTACCAGAAAGCACTAATATGTATGGGATACAGAGAATTTATGAAGCATTTATGAAAGAAACAGTGTGAAAGGACTCTGGAATAATGTGACATTCTACACAAAGGCATTAGTACAATGAATGGACATGACTTTGAATACTTTAACATGAGAAAGCATGGTGTATTATCAGCTGGAAGGGACAGTTACAGGGAGAAGCTAACTTCTCTCCTCAGTTGATGTGAAGGTGGTTTTGGAGGATATAAAGAGCATATCTAGACTACAGGTAGGATATGTAAATGAAGGTGATAAAAAGAGAAATTAGTTCTTTAAATAAAACATTATTCCCATTGTAACATGAGAAAACCCAACTGTTCATATTAATTTTTAATAATTTAATATGATTGAATGACCTTGACCTCATGAAAAATGTTGGAGAGGCTACAGAAATTGGACTCTACTTGCCCTGCCTAGTTATTGGGTATTTGTAGTGGTCTATACATCCTTTTGTGAGGATCATGCTTTTTTGTCCTTTTGCATCAATAGTGGTATGTTCCTAACCACTTGCTTTGCTGTCCCCTGGAAATACAGATGCTCTACTCACTTTGCTCTGACTTTGCTGGAGCATCTCACTGTCAGCATCTTCTTGATCTCTCAGTCCTGTTGGGACTGGGGCTGCCAAGTGATATGGACTGATGCCAAGCTGAGGCTGGTGGGTACTTAGGCCTCATTTGTCACCAGTTGCCTGGCCCCACATGTATGTAATAGAATTAGAGTAAGGACTTGTCACCGAGTTAGGCAAGACTATTGTGGACTTGTGTTTTCTGTTTGGTTGGTTGGTTTTGGTTTGGGGAAGAAAATCCCCCTCATTAATGGAGAAATTTTGTCAGCTCATGAAGATTAGTTTTGAGTCCATGATTATTAATGATTTTGATGTTGTTTTATTATTATTTTGGCAGTGGTTAGATGGATCCAGAAGAATGCTTACATTAAGAACTAACCATAAGCCCTAGCTGGTATGGATCAGTGGATTGAGTGCTGGCCTGCAAACCAAAGGGTCCTTGGTTTGATTATCCCAGTCAAGGCACATGCCTGGGTTGTAGGCCAGGTCCTCAGTAGCGGGGCACATGAGAGGCAACCACACATTGATGTTTCTCTCCCCTCACTCTAAAAATAAATAAAATCTTTTAAAAAAAGAGCTAACTATAAAATAATGGAGAGAAGCTTTTGGGAGTTAGATTTTTAAAAATGTTATCAATCTAATTTATTAATTATGTCCATAGTGAGATGAAGGGAGAAAGGCCACATCCTCCCACTGCAGACCCTCTGACCATTTTGACAGCTTCTGCTCTTTCTGGTCTCCTCAGCTCTGCCTAGGTTTCTTTACTGAGACAGGGGATCTTCTGCTGTCCTGTATGCCCTGAAACTAACATTCAAGAGAAGGCTGAAAAATCCTCAGTTTCTCAGCTCCTCGCAAGGCACAGCCAGGGACAGAGAAGTCATGAGGATCAGGATAAGCAGGGTAAGCTGAATCAGGGGTAGGACAGACCAGTCGTTTACTGCAGAGGAAGGAACCACACTGTGGAGGGAAAATAATTAGAGGAGCCCAGGGCAGTAGTCCAGGTCTCCCAGGGGCACACCGATTGTAGGAGTAGCAGGCAAGTGGAAACCCCAGCATACTGGGCTCCAAGCCCTTTGCCTGCCTTCAGCCACTGAGGAAAAGATGCTTGTAGGCATTGTTCATCTGCTCCAAGACTAAGGTGAGCATGTTGTGGGGGCCTAAGTGGGTGTAGCAAAGTATAAAGCCCTTTCACAGGCTGAAGAAGCCTTTATAGTGAATGACCTTCACCAGCCCATGCAGCCTGTTTTTGTATTCTGGCTTCCCATCATTCTCATGTTTGGATCTGGGTCTTGACAATGTCCACAGACATGGGGGCAGTGGCATCCTATGCCACTTTTGTTCCAGGCCCCTGATCATGCTGGCACAAAAGTGGCATAGGATGTTGTTAGAGAAATAGCCTGAGTAAGAACTGCTTGGATTGAGAGTAAGAGGCGAGCTGGGCAGCATTGATGACAACTCCCTGAGCCATGGTAGGGATGCCGCCCCTCCATAGTATGGGGACCCCTCCTCCCAGGAAATTTGAATCAGGGCATTGAACACATTTTTGTAGCCATAGCACTGGTCAGCTGAAAGCAGGCCATTGGCCATGATATGGATAAGAGCCACCTCAATTGGTGTTCCTACAAAGGCACCAGTTAGACCTGCAGTCATGCCAATCGGGACCTTCAGCAGAAAACTAGGGGGTTTTCAGCCCCAGTCAGATGTTGAAATAGCACAGTATAGATGCCAAGGCAAGTGGTGGTGTAAGTAGGCTGGCATGGTAGGCCAGCTGACAGCCTGGTGTAAATGCTCCTCAGCTCTTCTGCTTTAAGGTTACTGGTGAGGTTATGGAAGCTGGTTTTGTACTCTCATGTCTTGGCTTCTTCCCCCACTCAGCTGCATCAGGTCTTCACCAGTTGCAGGGGCTGCACAAAAACTGTAGGTCCCATCACCACCAAGTCCCCAAACAGAAACTTGATCCACTTAGGGGAGGTATGGGTTTCCTGCCTATCCTGGCAGCCCCAGGATTCACTGTCACTGCTATCGCTTGATGGCCCTTGACAGACAGTCCCGTGCATGTGAGACCCCTCTTGTGCCCAAGGTGACACCTCATGTACAACAGAGGCAAGGGTGCACACACTCACCCCCATGGCTCTCAGATCAGGGAGTTAGATTCTGGGTTCTGATCCCCATTCTGGCATTGCTGGCTGTGTGGCTTTGAGCAAATCACTTCACCTTTCTGAGTCTCTTCCCTAATCTGTCACAATCAGAAAAGGATTCCTTCCTATCTTGATGGGTTGTCATAAAAATGAGAGTGGAGTTATTTGAGATACGTGATCGTATGTTGACTTCTCAAGTGCTTTTGTGAGATCCAAGGGGGTGGGGAAGGATTTGGACAGAGCTTCCAGGCAATCAACTGGGCATCATCTTAGTCTCACACTAAAATTAAAATGTGCTATCTAATTATTATTCATTTGGTCATGTGGACTATCTACAATTGCCAGATATCTAATTTTTAAAAATTTGAATAAGTAGATTATTAAAGGGAACAGGAAATTTTAAGTTGCAATAAGTTGCCATTTTTCTATTATCTTTTAAAAAATTTTTCCTTTAGTGTTTAGGTTTTTTTCCTCTATCAGTAGATAATTTGCGCTGGCAAATTTTCTTTAAATGATAGTTGAGGTTTACTTAGTTTTAAATGCTTTCCAGATAATGCTGATTGCCATACACGGTGTTTTAATCTCTTGTTAGTGCTGTGACCTTATGCCCGAAGCTATTAAAATACAATATATCAGGAAATTTGGACTATGGTCCTTCTATTTATAGTATGAGCCATTACTTTACAATTGTGTAGTCCCCTAAGTATGGGAGAGACATAGAAAGTTGTTGGTTAGAGAAATGTACGTAAGGAAAGGAGTGATTTACGAATGAAGGTGTTTTTTATACAGCTTGTATGCCAAGATATATTTGATGAAACATGACTTTCAGTGCTGAGAGAAACTTGGAGGTGCTTTTTATTTTTAATGAGAAATATTACTGCAAAAAAGCCAAGTAAATTGCCCAGGTCACAAATCAAGATAGTGACAGAACCAAGAGACCAGGGCCCTCTTTCCTTCTTCCTGTTAGAAATGGTAATATATTCATTCAAAGGGTACCCTGCCTTTGCATCCAAAGGTGCCACTTCATTTTGTTCTGCATGGAAGTGTTGTTGGTTGTGAATTATGATGATGATTCAACACATTTGTATACACATTTGCAAGATTTGCTAAGGTGAATTCTATAAGGTATAGAAAGTCATTGCTCTATAATTAGTCAATTGCATGAAGCTAATGTTACATTCCCAATATAGGGCATCTTACCACACTGAAACATCTGCTTTTAAACCTGAAGCCAGTGCTATAACCAAACAAGAACCTGAGTCCTGGTAACAGTGCTAGTCCCTGCTTTCCCCTTGTACTCTACTTAGGGTTATATTTATGAAATTTATTGTATATATGTACTTTATGGTAATGGTCTCAAACTCATCTTGAAAATAGGAGTATAAAAATGAATAAACAGAAGCTAACATTTTAGTCACAATAAAAATATATAATAAAGTATTGATAAATGATAAAAATTGTTTTAATATTTAATTTGCATTGTTCTTAATTTTATTTATTCACTTATTTATTTTTAAGTATATTTTATTGATTATGCTATTATAGTTGTCCCAATTTTCTTCTCCTTTGCTCCCCTCTTCCGGGTACCTCCATTCTCTCCAATAATCATCCCTCTTAGTTCATGTCTGTGGGTCATGCATATAAGTTCTTTGGCTTCTCCATTTCTTATACTATTCTTAACATCCTTCTGTCTATTTTGTATCTACTAATTATGCTTCTTAATTCCTGTACCTTATCCCCCACTCTCCCCCTTCCCCTCCCTGCTGATAACCCTCCATATGATCTCCGTATCTATGATTCTGTTCTTGTTCTAGTTATTGGCTTAGTTTGTTTTTGTTTTTTAGAGTCAGTTGTTGATAGTTGTGAGGTTGTTGTTATTTTACTGCTCATAGTTTTGATCTTCTTTTTCTTAAATAAGTCCCTTTAACATTTCATATAATAAGGGCTTGGTGATGAACTCCTTTAGCTTTACCTTGTCTGGGAAGCACTTTATCTGCCCTTCCATTCTAAATGGTAGCTTTGCTGGATAGAATAATAATCTTGGTTGTTGGTCCTTGCTTTTCATGACTTTGAATACTTCTTTCCAGTCCCTTCTTTCCTCAGCAAAGGTTTTTTTGAGAAATCAGCTGCTAGTCTTATGACAATTTCTTTGTAGGTAACTTCTCCTCCTTTCTCTTGCTTCTTTCAAGATTCTCTCTTTATCTTTAACCTTTGGCATTTTAATTATGATGTGCCTTGGTGTTGTCCTCTTTGGGTCCAACTTATTTGGGACTTTCTGTGCTTCCTGAACTTGTATGTGTATTTTCTTTGCCAAATTAGGGAAGTTTTTTCAAATAAGTTTTCAATTTCTTGCTCTTCCTCTTCTATTTCCTCTTGTACTTCCTCTTCTACATCCTTATTATTTAGATATTGGTACTTTTGGAGGTGTCCCAGAGTCTTCTTGTTCTCTCCTTGTTTTGTTGAATTCTTATTTCTTCATTCTGTTCTAACTGACTGTTTATTTCTTCCTTATGTTCCAAATCGTTGATTTGAACCCCACTTCTTTCCTTTCACTGTTGGTTCCCTGTGGACTTTTCTATATTTCACTTATTGTAGCCTTCGTTTCTTCTCTTACACATTTGCTGTACTCAGTAAGTTCTCTGAGCATCCTTATCACCATGTTTTGAACTCTGCATCTGATGGGTTGGCTCTCTCCATTTTGCTTAGTTCTTTTTCTGGAGTTTTGCCCTGTTCTTTCATTTGGGCCATATTTCTTTATCTCCTCAATTTGGCAGCTTCCCATTTTTCTGTGTTTTTTGATAGTGCTGTTTTGACTCCCTCTCTTGGCTCATCTGTTATGTTGTAAGGGGAGGAGCCTTAGGTACTCACCAGGGTGTGTCTGCCTACTTCACAGCTTTGTGGTGCTCTATGTGGAGAAGGGGTTAGAGAGGGAACACTGCCGCTTGCACAGCCCTTGCCCCATCTCCAGTCACTTCACCCACCTCCCCGTATGCGACTGGTGCCCCTCTAGCTGTTGCGCTGCTGATAGTTTCCAGAGTGGGTGGTTTGCATATGTGCTAGGACCATGGGGGCCCTTTAAATGGGTACTTCTGAGAGACTGGCCATTTCTTCCATGGCCCCAACCCACACTAGTTTTTATAGCCATAAGTTATGAGGCTTTATTTCCCTGCAGTGGGACCCTGGACTGTGTGGGCTGGCCTGGGGCTGGGATCTCTTGCTTTCCAGGTGTCCTTCCTGGTTTTTATCCACCATATATGAATGCGGGACCATCAATTCTGCCAGCCAGCAACACCACCATCTGGCCACCTCCACATCACATGCTCTGCCCTCGCTCCCCATCTCTGCCCCTCCTAACTGTCCAGATGAATAATTCTTTAAATCCCTAATTTTTAGACTTCCATACAGTTTGATTTTTCTGGCAGTTCTGGTTGTTTTTGCTTTGAGGTTAGTCATGATCATTCTCATGTTTGTGCAAGGGGTATGTGTATCTTATACCTCCATCTTGGCCAGAAGTTACATTGTTCTTAACTTTTAAAAAATTTATTCCTCTTACAATCAGATTTAAAGTATGAGTTTAAAACCTTGTTTTCAATATATTTAACTAATTTAGCTCAACTTTAAAATTGTTATGCCTTTAATAAGTGTGGTAAATGTGAATTGAAATGTAGGAAGCAGGTACATTGCAAAAGGTCACTTTAAATATGATTTTCAGATGGTCAGAACAGTCCTGCCTAATTACAGACTGTTTTCTGTTTCTCAAAATTTTCCTACATGTTCGTTAAAGAAAAATTTCTCTTAATTTAAAGAAAAATTATCCCTATTCCATGAACAGCATAACTCTTGATGACAGTGGGAGCCTATTTGTATCTTGATTGGGTAGAAATTATTTTGATTTTAATTTTAAAGGATGTAGAATATTTTGGCAGAGGTAAGGAACTGGGCAATTTCAAGGTAAGGAAATATCCAGAATATGTGACTACTTGTAGTGCTGTGGATTGTAAGACTAGAGGAGGGACACAGAGAAGTTAATAGACTCCTAAGGAAAAGGGCATTAAGTGCTGTGATGGGAGAAGTGCAGAGAACTCTGGAAACTGAAGGCTACTAGAGGAGCAGGAAAGACCAGGTCTAGGGTTTGGAAGAATCTCAGTGGAAGAAATTGAATTCTTTTTACTATTATGCTGTATTACAGGTGGCTGCTAAACAGGCAGGTAGAGCTATGTAGTTAGCAGATAGGTCAGGAACCCAGCAAAGAGGTCTGGGATGAACATGGAGATTCAGAAGTCAACAATACACAGATGATAACTGGAGCCATGAGAATGGAGATCAAAACCCAAGCAAAAGGTGAGATGGCCTAGGAGGGAGAAAGCCAGAGGTTGACTGGGAGATAAACAAGTGCAGGTGGAGTAAGTGTGCAAGTTGGCTTTGAAAGGGGGAGAAATGGGGCTGTAGCTAGAGAGGGAATCTTCATAATTTTTGTTCAAGGGAGCTTTTTTTTTAAGATGTGGAATAATTGGAGTATTTTATGCTGGTGAGAAGAGCTGGGGAGGTAGGCTGGAGTGGAGATAAAGGAGAGGCAGAGCTGAAGAAGAGGTCCAGAGCAGCGTGGGGACATGTGTAAAGAGCAGAGCCTGCAGGTGGAGGGGAAGCTGGGCAGACATGTGGCCTGGAGGGCAGAGGTCAGAGGCATCTTGTTTAATGGATTTTTGTTTTCTCTTAAGTCTGCAGTCAGTTCATCTGCTAAAAATCAGGGAGGAGTTGGTGAGGTTGGAGGTTTACATATAGAAGATGATGTCTAAAGTAGCCACTGTAGAGAATGAAAGAACTGTTTCAGGAAACAGAATAGTTGTTGTATAAAGAGCTTTGTCTTCTCCCCAATTATGCCAGGACCAATTTTGAATTAGTAGCTTTGTTGATAATTTTGGACTAGTAGCTTTGTTCATAATGATGACTAACTTCACAGTAGCTCAAATCCTGATTATAGTTGATCAAATGGATTTTGAGAAATTACAAGAAAAACAAAATCCAAAAGCACTTACTGTTATAAAATTCATTTTGTTATTACTAATTTAAAATATTTTGTTAAAAATTATACTTTTTCCAAATGAAGATAATGAATTCTCTCACTTGGTTGGTTGGTTTTAGACTCTCATTGTGGCTTGGATCCGAGCAAACCTCTGTGTGTACATTTCTCGAGAGCTCTGGGATGACTTTCTTGGTGTGCTGTCCTCCCTCACGGAGTGGGAGGAACTCATAAATGAGTGGGCCAACATCATGGATTCCTTGACAGCAGTGCTTGCAAGAACTGTTTATGGAGTTGAGATGACAAACCTCCCCCTGGACAAATTAAGTGAACAGAAGGAAAAGAAACAACGAGGCAAAGGTATTTCTGTTCTTACAGGGTAACCCCAGATGTGTAAGACATCAGGAAAGGAGTATTATGAAACTTCATAATAAACTGAACCAGCTGTATAGATAGACAGTGTCTTCAGTGGGGCCATTAGATGGTGTCTTATGGTATTCTGTCCCCTTAAATAGGATGATAAATTTATGAAGAGGATGTGGAAGAAGAAGGAAGACAAAGGGGGTAGTAGTAAAAAACAATAATAATGGCTAGTACTTTGTACATATTCTCTCTCTTCACCCTCATGGTTTCCTATGAGGTAGATACTGTTGACTATCTCTGTATCACAAACCAAGAAACTGAAGAACAGAGTCTACAGTGATTAACTCATTCAAGGTCATATAGCTAAGAAGTGGTAAAGCAAGTCCAACTCAAGATGCCACACTAGAAAGACATATTCTATTGCCTCCCTAGGAAAGGTATAAAAATTCTGAATACTTCAGATGGGAGTCATTTTGTCTTTGATGTGTTTTGGGGTAGAAATTGGTTTGATACCTAGAATCAGATCAAGGTGGAAACATCAGTGGTGGTTTCTTTGGGGATGACAATTTGGTGTCCCCTGTCTTCATTACTGTTCTTAAGGCTGTGACACAATTCTTAGAATTATTCACTTGTTCTCCAATTTATTATGTAAAGATTTTGAGTCAGCTCATAGAAATACATACAGTTCAATAGTTAAAATTCATAAGGACATTGGGGCAAAATGAAAGGGGTAGAGCTACAGGTATAGTTAAAATGCCAAATTGCATGCCAGAGAGCCTTATATGCTTGCTAGAGAGGTGGGAAGGCAGCATTAGATTTGACTCTGATTTTCACAGGGTTACATCAGAGAATCAGAGAGTACTTGCTTAGGTGATACGTCTTTCTCCTTCAAAGACTCACAAAGGGTACATTGCTTTTTGTGGTACACTACAACCTCATCAGTAGCCTTATTATAGATTGTGTAAGTTAGCTTTTACTGTGTGACAAATCACCCCAAAACATTGTGGCTGAAAATAATAACCATTTATTTAGTAATGATTTTATGTGTTGGAAGTTTGGGTCAGACTTAGCTGGGCAATTTTTCTGCTGTATTTGTGCCTATGTTTGCAGTCAGCTAGACCAGTGATTTTTAACTCTTTTCATCACGTGGTACACATAAACTAATTACTAAAATTACACAACATACCAAAAAATACATTTTTTGCTGATCTGACAAAAAGGTATAATTTTGATTGATTTACAAAAGAAGTTATAATAATAATTACCTACCTTTTTGCTCCAAAGTGACTTTTTAAAAATCAGATGCCTACACTTGTATATAAGGATTTCTGGTACCAAGAATTAACCAACCAGATACAACCTTATTATGCAACATGATTAATAAAATACAACTCTTTTCTATGACCTGTATATTTATGGTTCAAGACAGGGCATTCACATTGGATGGCTATTAATGTGTTGGCTATTGTCAGTTTTTTATTTGCCAGTCTAAGGGAAAAGAGGTCAGTGCCTCTGACTAAATCGCTCATTGCATGTTTTAAAAGTGCTTGTGGCACACTAGTGTGCCATGGCACACCTGTTGAAAATCACTAAGTTAGACTGAATTGTCAGCTAGGCAGCTCTCTACTTCTAGGGGTTGGCTAGCTGTCAGGGGTGACTGGGCAATATGGGTGCATTTTAAATCTCTGCTTGCTCAGTCTTGCTACCAAAGTCACATGATGAAGCCCTAAGTGTGGGAGAGAGGACAAAAGAGAATGTGCATACTGGTAGGTATGAATGAGTTACAATCATTAATATGGCTGATTCTTATAATATCTTCATTACAGTCTGTGAGTGGCTTGCCAAAGCATCAGTTAACAAAAGCAAGTTAGTAAGAAGCCAAAACAAAGTAGTCTAAGCATATATTATTCCAGTGAGACAGTTTAGTTTATATTTAGACTAATGATTTTCTAACATATTTTAGCAGCATATCCCTTTTCCTCCCCCTTTGAAACTATACAGAGCCCTTCCTAAAACCTGTATTAAACTGGAGATTTGGAATTGAAGTAGGGTCAGGGAACCAAGAGGCCCTTGGCCTCTGTTTTGTGATCTGTAGCATCTCTGAGGGCCACTATGTAAACCCAGGCCTAAGACAATAAACTTGGCTCTCTAAAACTTTGGTTCTCAGCCCGGAAGAGAGACTACCTGACTATGAGTGACTTTAAGGATGAGGAGAGTTGCTAAGACAGGAGGTAAGGATTTTCTCAAACTCAGCACATTCCCTGCCTCCTGAAATTTGTGTAATCTACCCTCCCCCTTAATCCCCCACAATATTTTTTACTCTCACTGTGTGAACAGAGTCATAGGAATATGTAGGTGTGTCTTAGAAAGGTAAACAACTTCAGAAACACTATTTTTGGAACAACACAGAACAAATTTAATTAAATGAGTATGGAATATATTCCTGATTTATTATATTGCTTTATTTGAAAAACATTTAAATATTCATTATAGAAATACTTGGCTTTTGAGCACTGGACTTGAGGAAATATACACTCTGAGAGGAACCTGAGTGTGAAAACAAGCCACAGGTGTCAGCCAACAATCACGTTATACCTGTGCAGAAATCTCTTAGTGTCTCAGTCTCTTTTCTCCTATATTTCTTTTGGATTCTTCACCACACATTTGAAGTATATGACCAGAGCAATATGAGAGGAAAGAAGAGAATCTGAATTGCAGAGCTATAATATTTTATTGTTTTGGAGCTTCACTAAAATAAGAGTTTGTATTATTTGTAGATTGTCATTTTCCTTGCTCATTTGGTTGTCTCTAATTAGAGATTATAGGCATAAATTTCTTTTGGGTATTTGTGAAGAGGTTGGCACCTACAGGATGGAATACTAGTCTAAAATCAGATGTCTAATTTTCTGGTTTATGAAACTTTTTGGAGCAGTGGTATAACTTCATTTGACATTGTATTTATATTGAGAGAGGTTTACTGATTTTTTTTTTTTTTTTTTTTGTATATTGGAGTGAGTACTATGAAGACACGGTAATTTTCATGAGACTGTTGGAGATGCTTGAAAAATACTTTGTCAATAGGAATGTTTAGATTACCTATACCAGAATAACTTTCTAAATTAAAATGTAAGGAATTGGTACCTAATTTGCAACAAGAGAAGCTGCCGATTATATGTAATTGTAGGTATGAAATTTGCTGAGCAACATAGGCTATAAAATGAATAATAATGAATTCAGTCTTTAGATTTCTTTTCTTGTCTTATCCTTTATCAGGCTGCATTCTAGAATCTCAGAAAGGAACCACTGTGGGGAGATCCTTTTCTCTCAGCTGGAGGAGCCACCCAGATGTGACTGAGCCAGTGCGATTTAGGAGTGCCACCACATCTGGGGCACCAGGAGTTGAGAAAGCAAGAAATACCGTTCGCCAAAAAGCAGCTGGTAAACATTTATTTAAATATTTCCCAAAGGTATATTGCTATCATGGATTTATAGGGCCATGACCAGTGACTTGGTTGGAGCATTGTCCCATACACCAGAAAGTTGTGGGTTCAATGTGTGGTCAAGGCACAATACTTAGGTTGTGGGTTTGATTCCTGGTCAGGGTACATAGGAGAGGCAGCTCATCAGTGTTTCTCTCATGTTGATGTTTTGCGCTCTCTCTCCCCCTTCCTCTCTCTAAAAATCAATAAACATATCTTCAAATGAAGATTAAAAAGATAAAAAATAAAATGGATTTATGGGAATAAAATGTAAAAGTTTTAAAATTCTCAGAAGTTAAAAGCTAGATGTTTCATTAAATGAAATTTCTCTATCTTTTTAACTTTCTATTCTGGTTACTTTCAATTTTTCATATTTATTTTGAAATCCTTCTTTGTGGTAAGGCTTTAATATTGAGTGAGATGTTAATATTGACTGAGATGTTTGTGCAAGAGAGAAAATAGATGTTTTACTTGAATCTTGAGGAAATAAGTCTTAGTGTTACAGAATGGATACATTTGGGAGCCCAGATACTGGTACCAAAACAGGCCCCCCACCCTGGGGTCTTGGTTCTTATTGCCTGCTGACAGGTAGGAATTGTGGCTGTCAATGCCAGAGTTTGGTAAAAAAGGAAAGGGATTATTTATTCAAAAGTTATACAGGTTTAGCATAGTGGTGGAATGTTGCTATTAAATCTCAAAGTCTCTTTAACACACTCACAAACACACACACATAGTCCTGCCTCCCCTTGCCAATCCAGGCCAGTCAGAGGTAGGTATCTCAGGAAAAGAAATAGAAGTGTATAGCTCAACTGGACTTCCAGTTCATCCCAGTAATCTGTGCGTGGCTGGTCAGGTCTCCTGCAGTCCCCAGCACCATCAGCTGTGTCACTGCAATCTCTACTTCTTAACCCACGATGATTTGGCACTTCCTCATGGCCTACCAGCAAGAGTCCTTTCACCTGTTTTCTTCCTGCATGGTCTTGCTTTGTCCCCCATTACCTCGCATGGTGTCTCATCCATTGTGGCGGACTGTCTTTAGTTTAAATCCCAGCCTGGAACCTCCTCCATAACCCCATTTCCAACACCTCCCACAATCCAATATACCTGCCAGCACTCCCGTATTCTCTGCCTTTTGTGGCTGCCACAGTCCAGTCAGTTGAGGCCTGTGCTGTGGAGCCAACCATCTCCAAGCACTTGTGCAGGGCTGTAGCTTGGGAGCTGCCTCCCAGTTACATCATGGGTCAAAGTCATGCCCATCTCCCTAGCTAGCCTCTTGTTGATATGCAAAACAACTCTCAATCCCTGCCCTACTGCTCCTCCCAGCCCCCAAGCCACCAGGCCTGTGGGGGAGCCTCTCACCCTACATCTCCCATTATACTAGTAATCACACAACTAGTTGTACTATTGTCATTATTGAAAAATATGAATCTTGAAAGAGTATGGCAACTTGTCCCAGCAACAAGGAGAATAATAGTTTTCATGACTGGATGGAGACATTTAAATTTTTTCTATCTTTTGAAAATTGAGTTTTACATGGCTATAGATATCCTTAACAGCCAGTAAGAATCAACCAGAACCTGACCAAGAACCTCAGTTAATCAGACTGCTTTGCTACATTTTACTCTTAAAACAAAAAGAAAAATCTTCAAAAAGTAAGCTAATATCCAGTATTTAATAACAAATAAAGCACCCCCCTCCAGTGACTTTGAGGCTGTAAGGTAAAACAACTGTCCCACAGATTTTCCACATCAATAATACATGCAATTATAATTGTTTACTGGAGAAAGTTATAATATACTCTAGTAATAAGTCAAACATTTCTTTATACTCAATATACTTCTCAGTGCTTAGTAAATAAATACAGATGGTTTAGAGTCCTGTTGGAGTTTTATGGAAATATACCTTAACCCTGTCTCATGCTTTTTGTTGAAGCATTTGTTGGTGATTATCACCCACTTTACATTCACCTCTTATTTAACTCCTTTCTGCAGCATCCTCTTCCCTGAGGAAAATTCCTGGTAAAAGGCAACTTGTAGTGAGGTTTATCCACCGATTTCCTTTCTTGTCCCACCTCCTAAAAATCCCTTTCTTTTGTCACTGGATCTTTAAAAAAGAAAGGGATCAGAATAAAAGTTTATGACAAAAGTGGCATCATATCTGAGCCGCTCAGATTTCCTGTTGTCAGTCACAACTCTTGAATCACTATGATAATAAAAGTGATCATTCAAAACACTTTTAAAAACTCTATTCTCACCTTTTTTTGAGGAGCAAATTATTGGACATTACATGTTTCACATGCCACTACTTGGCCAAAACACAGCCATAGAAGAGATTGCATCTTAGTTTTTCAAAAGATATATTAGACCAATAATATGGTATAGGCCACAGCATGTTTTAGAAAATCCTCAGCACATCTATGCCAGTGAGGATCTGTTTATCAGTGTCCTCAAGTGTCTGAAAAGCTATGGTATTGCAAAAATAAGAATTTTACAAAATCATACAAACGTATTTGTAGAGCATGTCACTTAAAAACCATAAACCTAGCCTTTGTGGGGTTAATTAAATTAAAAATACTTGAAACCATAACCTGTCAAAGGTAATGAAGATGTGAGCTATTGAGTTGGACATATCTATAATCTTATGTGTAAGGTTATTATTATTCCACCAAGGAAATAATGCCAATTAGCCACAAAATGGGGCAATACAGAGCTTTATTGGGGGTTGTGCACCCAGGCCAGGTTCTCCGGTCCACAGGTTGGGGGCCAAGGAAGTCGCGTCAGAGCCTAAGAGGGGAAAGAATTTTATACATGCCGTGGACGTATCATTGATCAGTCCTCTTTAGGTGCGAATTGCCATGGTTCCCTGCCTCCAGTCATCTTCATCTGACGTCAGCCAGTTTTTCCCGAGGGCTTCAGCCCCTGGCGACCATCTTATCTCACCACGCCCGACCTAATATTATGTATTTTGCATATATGCATATATGGATACATATGTGTGAATTTCCTATTTTGTTATATTTTTTAAAAATTATAAAATTATAAATCCTTTTTATTGCCTGTGAAAGCAATGGTCTTTGAAGATTTTATATTATGCTATTTTATAAAATTAATCTCTATAGACTAAATATTAGTGTTTTTACTCAGTTTTGTTATTTATACGTTGTGTAATAATTCACCTGTTTGTCTTTTAAAAAGGTCCAGATTATTTTCATGGTAGATTTTGATTTATATAGAGGCCACCTTTTAATGAGAGAACAAGCCCATTCACGAAGTTAGTTTTTGCTGCTTTTGATAGGAGATTCAAGACCTGGAAATTTTTAGCTTAAGGAAAAAGTTATTAAGCCTAGCAAGTAATGTGTATGTTAAAGCCTTTTGTTTAAGAAACTACAGATAAGGCACATCCTGGCTCCTGGGAAACAGCCTGCCTCCTGGGGCACTGGCTAGATATTACCGCCTAAGGACTAGGTGACAGCATCTGGGCCTTTGTATCAAGGAGGAGACAGACCCTCCTCCGCCCTTGGGAACAGCTAGCTGCCTAGGAAACAAATGCTGCAGCTTTGCTCACCTAATCCTCTCTAAATTTCAAAGCCCTTATCGCACCTTGTTTGTCCTTCCCACCTCCCCTATAAAAGTTCTGACCAGGAAAGAGAAGGGAAGATGGTTTGTTAGGGTATGAACCCACCATCTTCTCAGATCGCCTGCCATCTGAATAAAGCGCCCATAAAAGATTCAATCACTGTCATTGCTTATTGGATTTGGTAGCGACAGGCAGCCCGAACACCAGTGTCTTTTCTGGTACACTTTTAGCATTAAGATATTAATATGGAAGACTCATTTGGAAGTGACTTTTTTCCAGTCTCAGAATAATTGAAGATTATTATATTTTGATTTTCCCCACAGACTACTCTTAGTTTGAGAAAATGTCAGTTATGGTGGCAAGAGGGAAATATAAAATGAGGAATTGCTGAATAGGGAAATGGCAGTTTAACAGAGAATGCGCTTAGTTTGCAAGTTAAAAAGTACTGACAAGGAAAGTGTTAAAGAATCATAAAGTAAAACTTCGTTCCTGAATGTGAATGATACTAAAATTTTAGATGTGTAAAATGTGTGATTAAAGCAAATCAATTTTCACACAAAATAATTATTCTATATTTTATTATATCTGAAATATCTAGTGATCCTCTTTGAGAGAATACACAGTCATCTGAGTAATAAAAGGAAAACTTTTTAAAACAACACTCAAATCTGTGTCTGACAATGAGAGATGAACAAATCTTATAGGAAATTTCAAGTCAGTCAGTTTGGTTTTACATAGAAGTCATTTTCACTTAAATATTACTTTACATATTTGTGAATTAAACTGCAATTGCATTGCAGGTAGTCCTTTAGAATTGGGAATTCTGATAGCCAAGGGATGGAGGGAAAGACAGGAAACTAAAAAGTTTGTTTCACTTTTTGCAAATGTGTCACTAGCATTTGTAGTTCTATTTCATTAATGTTAAAATCATGTAAAGATAACAAAAGAGCAGGTAAACCTTTATATTTTTGTTTTAAGGATAAACTGATTTTACTGATGATACTTTCATATATAAGGCATATTCTCTTCGTGCATTTATTTTCTCAAATTGTAACTGGAAAAGACACCGGTGTTCAGGCTGCCTGTCATTACCAAATCCAATAAGCAATGACAGTTATTGAATCTTTTATGGGTGCTTTATTCAGATGGCTGGTGATCCAAGAAGATGGTGGGTTCACACCCTAACAAACCATCTTCCCTTCTCTTTCCTGGCCAGATCTTTTATAAGGGTGGTGGAGGAGGACAAACAAGATGCGTTGAGGGCTTTTGAGATTTAGAAGCTGCAACATTCCTGTCCTCAGCAGCTAGCTGTTTCCAAGGCAGGAGGGTGGTCCTCTGCTCTCGCTGGAACAAAGGTTCGGATGTCCCCAGGTGGTAATCTTCTATCAGTGCCCCAGGAGGTGGCTGTTTCCCAGGAGCCAGGGTGGGCCTTATCTATAGTTTCTGAAATAAAAACTTTAATATACACATTACTTGCTAGACTTATAACTTTTTCCTTAAGCTAAAATTTTCCAGGTCTTGAGTCCCCTATCAAAATGGTCATTTGGATAGCAGTATATTGAAAACTTAAGAACACCATAAAGTTGGTAATAGGAAATTATGGATTTAAGCAGCATGAAATGTAATGTAAACAAGGATGGGTTTCTATCCCATCCTTGGGAGGTTTTTATCTTCTTTCCATTTATCATATCTTTTAATTTTCAGCTTGACTTTTATATGTGCTTAAACTTTTCGGATGTTTAATTTACTAAATGATTTGCTTTTGAATATAGTCAGCTCTCAGTAAACCAATTTTTGAATTATGTATTATTTATAGAACACTTTTAATCTTAGGCTAGATTTTCTTTCCCTCACCGTGGTCTTTTTTGGTGTCTTATAGGAAGGGAAAATGGATTATTATGTTTGCCCAAATAAACAACCCAAATGTAAATCTGAAACTCAACAGAAAACAAGGAAAGACTAAATATATAAAACATTCTAAAATAAAATTGAGTGAGCCCTGGCTAGGTAGCTTAGTTGGTTAGAGCATTGTCCTAATATGCCAAAGTTGTGGGTTTGATCCCTGGGTAGGGCACATACAAGAATCAACCAAAGAATGCATAAATAAGTGGAATAGCAAATAGATGTTTCTCCCTCACCCCCACTCCCTCCTTCTTTCCCTCTCTTTCTCCTTCCCCTTTCCTCTGTCTTTCTAAAAAATAAAATAAGATTGTTTGTGAATTGTCCATTCTCCCATATCATCAGAATGACTGGAAGTTGGCTCTATGTGCTTTGTACTGACTGCCTTTAAAGTTTAAAATGACCTCCTTTAAATAATGAGTGGGGCAACAGTAGGTTTACAGTTAGTTTTTGGTATGGTAAATAATACAATCATTAAAAATAATACAAGAATAAATTCTGTTTCATATACTCACAACTGTAGACCTACTGTTGCCCTATGCTGTATTTAAAGATAATTCAGAAAAATAATAATAATAAAAAAGAAGTGAAAGATCTCGATGTTTTTCTGACATAATTATTACTTTATCTTTCCTGGAAGCTAAGAGAAGCCACTCTATCAGCAACTGTGTCCAACTTTCTGAGGCTTTGCCTGCCACTAAAAAGCATCCTGCTCCTCCTTCACAACGTGAGCACTCTCTTACCTGGTCTCTCTTACTCTTGCTCTCACAGGCTACCAGGTACTGTAATGCTTTATCATATGTCTGTCAGTGTTCCTGGGTGTCTTCCACTTGCATCTGGGTCTTGCTTTCTTTGTTAATATCCTCACATCACTCATGTGTATGTGGGCATTGTACTTTGTGGTGTTTTAGGAATATTAATAATCATTATTATGTAGATAGATGTTTAGTAGCAATTAATAGTCAGGAAAAATTTCTGTAGCACCACTGGTCTTTGCAGTTAAGAAGGATAAGAGGATTTTTTGGGGGGGCCATAATTTATAGTAGAGGGAAATAGTCATGCCTGCCTCAATGTACCTTCTATCTAGTGCCTTGAAAATGGAAGGGAATTTTCATAAAATTTTACAAAAGATTTGAGCATTTCAATGTTAGAATGCTTGCTGTACCTCCTCTAAAATGAATAAACTGGAAAAATTATGCTGGCAAGACTTCTTTGGAGTTAATAAATCATAGTCACATACAAAGTAATGATCAGTTTATGCAGATACATACTGCTTATTGAGATTCGAGTAACTAAAATCTCTGCTAAAAAGCGCTAATTTTTCAAATAAGGAAAAATTGTTCCTGAGCTTCAGCCAATTAAAATGGACTTTAGTTAGATGTGGTTTATACACAATATAATGTCTTAATGGTTTATTAAGACATTCTAGCAATAAACCATTAAGACATTATAGCACCAAAAGTGATTTTGGGCATAGATACTCCAACAAAAGGATTTACTTTACACTACAGTAAATCATTAGGTCTCAGTCTAATTGTTTTTTAAGTGATCCTAAGATGAATTGAATCTTCTAAAGAGGGAAATATTTTCATATTCTTTTTTTATTTTTAGAAAGAGGGCATTATTAGTATTTATTTAATATTGAAGACAGCCTAATTGTGGTTTTCTATACCACTAAATGATGTCATAGTGTGGCTTAGCAAAGCAAAATTAAAGCCGAGTTCCCCTGATAAGTGTGTAAAACATCATATTATTTAATTTACAGAATATGAGAGCAGAAGATAGTTTTATTGAGAATAAGGACTGTGATTCTTAGAAGAGTCTTTTTCTCTAGTAAATACCGAAGATGAAAAACATTAAGAGAGGTATATGGGGTAATAGGTACCAGTCAAGTTACTGATGTGCATTACTTTTTGATAATTTGGTTTTCAAAAAAAATAACTGTCTAGAGATGATCAATAAACCATTTTAAATAGTTTAGTTTTCTATTTGGCTGATAATAGACCCAAAAGGTTTTTTCATGGTTTAAATTTTTCTTTTTTCACAGTCCATTTTCCTTCCCATATTATATAAGTTTTTACTAGTTTGTCTGGAATATTTTCTGAGAAGAAATCTCTTCTTGTTAGTAATCTCATTTGAGAGACTTTTTTGTCATTCACCCTTATAATTTACTTAGATTCTTGATTCCTATATATACCTACACTGTTCCAACAGAAGTTGAGTATGATTTAGAGCCATGATTGTCAACTGGGGATGATTTTGCTTCCCAAAGAACATTTGACAATGTCTAGAGACATTTTTGATGTTCACAACTGGAGCAGTGCCACTGATATCCAGTTGGTGGAAGCCAGGGATGTTGCTAAATAACCTGAAATGCACAGGACAGCTCCCACCACAAAGAAATACCTGACCCAAATATCAGTAGTGCTGAGATTGAGAGACCCTTATTTAGGGTGAAACAAAGCAGGCTGTGCTGGGTCTGTGTTTTCCTGTCTTTGACATAAGATCTTATCCTTGGGTTTTTTGACTCAAAGGGTAAAGAGATTTTGCAGTAAAGTGAGTAAATCATCTATTTGTAAAGTAGTAAATTATCTATTTGTTCTTTCTCTTTTATCTGACTACAGTAGTGAGCTCCTCCTTAGTCCAATGCCATTTGTTCTTTAATATTAAGGTGATGCCATTGTCTTTGTGGCTGTTCTATCAAGAGGCTGGGCCAAGAGCAATGCATTACCAGTCCTCAGTCTTAGTTTGTACATTCTTCACTGGTTGGCATAGTAGAATCTTAAGCTTGTTCTCTAATTTAAATCCTAGTGTATTTACATATCTTGCTAGCCTGTTGCTAAATATCTAGATAATGTAGATTCACCTAAACATAATGTGCAGACCCATTTAATGTTGACTTTCTGGCCATCAGTTTTTTACTATAAAAATGATTGCTAATTTTTTTTTGTTTGTTTACAGGAACAAGTATAAAGGACACATGGACAAAAACTAGTGGGGGTGGAAATGGAGGGAGGTGGGGAGGGCTGGGGAGGTTGGCTGGGATGGAAGTAAAAGACAGAAAACTACTTGAACAACAATTAAATAATAAATTAATTAATTAACATTTCTTCTTATTTTTATTTCTAATCTTTATGATTATTTGACCCACCAAATTGTGTTAATAATATAAACAATAGAAAGTTCCTTACCTTCAACCAGCATTATTTCTCATTCTGATCCCTTTGTGACTTTTTATTTGGCCACAGCAGAATTTTGACCACAGCTACGGTCAAAACCACCTGTAGCCCATTAACATGAATAGCTACATAAAGAAACTTGTGGAAAGTAGAACTGGCGGTTTCAGTGATTTCCGTTTTTCTCCTTTGTGGGAACAATTCTTTCTAGCTGTCTTGCAATTTTAACTGCTTTTATGTTGGGACATTTATTGGTCTATAGCAATGATTTTCAGCCTTTTTCATTTCATGGCACACATAAACTATTCACTAAAATTCTTTGGCACACCAAAAAATATAATTTTTGCCAATGTGACAAAAAATAGGTGTAATTTCAATTCATTCACACCAGACAGTTATTATTGTGTTTGCTGTTGTCATTTTTTTATTTGACAGTCTAAGGGAAAAGAGGTCAGTGTCTCTGATTAAATAGGTATTGCATGTTTTAAAACTTCTTGAGGTATACCAATGTGCCTGCCGCAGCATACCAGTTGAAAACACCAATCTTTAGTGCTTACAGGCCCTGAACATGATGGATACTATTTTTCTTTTAGGAACATGGTAATAGTAGTAATTAGAGAATCTGTGATCTATCTTCATTTTAAAAGAGACTTAATGGGACCTCATTGAAAACCTCACTTAGCTGCTTCTGCAACAGGTTCTCTGGCTTCCAGCTAGCACTTCTTGATTGTCAGGAAGTGCTTGCTGTTAAGGTCCAGGCTGATTCATCTTTGGACTTTGTGATAAACATCAAGATGCTGAGTTGTTTTATGCATCTTGTATTTTTAAAAGGGTAGGTTAGTATCATGCACAATGCTTTAAAAGATGGGAAATTACTAATTTTGCTTATGCAACCTTGTATGAGGGGTAAGTGGAATCCTGAATTTTGGTTATTGAAGAATGAGCCTCACACCATATATTAAGGTTAAAGAATGAGTGAAATTGCTTTGAAAAGAAGTCAGATGTCTGGAATAAACAGAAGGTTCTGAAGATTTTACCTACTTAATTTAATCATGCTGATTCTTCTGTCAGTGGGAAAAATGAAATTAAGTCATCCTTATTTGATCAGTTTACTAGTGTTTTGAATGGAACTTTAGAAAGCAATGGTTTAGTGATGGTATTGTGTGACTTGTCAAGAAGCTAGAAAGTTAGCAAGTTAAAAATTTGGGTTGTTGGGTTAGCTATGCTTGGGGAGAATGTGAATGATGTGAATCTGAGATAGAATTTAGCTCTTTTAAGTGATTCAAATTGATATTGTGTGATATTCTAAATAGAGAATGCATTAGAACTCCCAGGACTTATAATGTAATTTTTATATAACTTAAATTTTTCTATTTTAATATCAGATAATCCTTACCTTGATATTTGAATATCAATATTAAAATGGTTTTAAATATATTATGAAAGAGTAACTGCTACAACTGATAACTGTACAATGGAGCAGCTTTAATGTTGGTTGCTCTTCACAAATAAAAGGCCAGTAGAGGGAGCTCAAGAACTGGTTTTTGGGTTTTTTTTTTTCCCCTTTGTTTTGCGTTAAGGAATTGCATGAAGAAAACGTTTTTGGTGTTCATGTATTCATTTATACAAAACATATATTGATTATATACTTAGTACAAAGTATGAGAAAAGGCCAAGAAATGTATAGTTACAAATCATGTAATTGGGTTTAAATTGTGGGATAGGTAGAATTTAAAATTCTTTTTTGCACACTATCATGAAACAGTCAACTGCAGAAATGGCTTAGGTATCAGAACACAAGAGCCCTCACAGCACTTTTGACATTGTTATTCTCCCCTTCCTTCCTATCTTTATCATGGATGCTCCCACTCTCATCACTTCTGGTGATTTCCACAGGCTTGGACTTTCTCCACCTGAGAAGCCCCTACCAACAGTTTTACAAAAATAGAGTCTTAAAGTTGCATCAGGCCGGCCTGTTGGGTAGGCAGACCAGCTGGTGATGGCAGGCTCTTCATCTGTCTGTTGTGTTGTGGGCCAGTAGAGACATTCTAATTTGGAAACCATGGTGCTGTGGCTGTATCTTATCCCACCAGATGGCGATGTTCTTTATCTTTAAAAAGATGCTGCCAGTGTTGGCCCAGCTCTTACTTGTCTGCTCATAGCCCAGAAACTATTAGCATGAAATTTAAGTGAATAAAATCCACTCTTCTCTTTACCCATAAAAACTGGCACCACTTATTTTTTAGAGCAGTACTAAGCTCTTGGGCTCCCTCTACTGATACTGAATAAACAAGTAGATTCATTAAGAACCAAAACTCTTCCGCGAAGGTTTCGAAGTCTTGCTGAATTACAATAAACAGTGCAAGAAGGGAGCTGGAGGGGGCTGGTCTGGCTTCCATTGCCTAATGCTAAAGAGCCTGGAAGTAGACCTGTGAAAAGTCCATGCTTGGGAATCTGTGGATAGATCACAAATACATACATAGATCTTGTGCTTCTCTGTAGAAAAACAAACAGCTCTTGGCTATTCAAGAAAAGAGCAAAGAAATCCTGGAATGACAAGGCTTTAATGAGTTTGTGTCCTCTCGTACGTACCTTGGCTTTCCTTTGATTATACCCTCAGTTCAACTTCCTCTCAGTGTCTGAACTTAGACTGTGGCCCAGTACTCTGAATTATAAGTAAAGGATCTTGCAACTTGTATCACTGTACTTTAAATGGGATTTTTATTTGGTAAGTGTAAGTAAGTAAGCAATCTTTTGTTGAAATCCTTTCTCTCATGTTTGGAATTTTCCTACATAGAACTTCTTGATTAGGGTGAACCAGAACATTGGTTAGTGACTCAGATTAAAGGATTATACAGAGGGTGGCACATTGACAGTGAGTCTTATTTCAGGTAAGGAATTTGGTGATACTACCAGGTAAGATGATACAGGATAAGTTTTGATCAGTTGCTTCTTAGAAGGAGTAAAACTTTACTAATTAAGCTTTCAGAAAATATGTTGTTATAGTTACATGGATGTAAAGTTTCATGACTGTGTAAGTGAGTGTGGAATCTAGTCAGGGATGTGATGGTGAGGTTCACATGCAAGACCATGTGGCGGGTTCTGTAGGGGATATTCCCAAGCAGTATGGGAGAGAAGGAGGAGGGAACAGGGGTGCCAAGTTAGCAAGGAGAAGTAAGCAGCAGGAGGGAGAGAGCAGCAGGTGCCAAGTAGACTAAGGTTGCTAGAAACTAAAGTAAATAAGAGCTCCTTGTGCAAGGTCTAGTCTGTGGGGTGAGATCAAGGAGAGCCTTGGATCCACTTTGAGGAGCATGGGCCTGACTATACAGTGATGGAGGGCCTTGGCAGGAGAGGAGTGGTGCAGTCACATCTTAGTTTTAAAGGAACCTCTTTAGGACCATATAGAGGACCATATGAGGGTGGCAAGAAAAGGGGGACTGTGACCAGTTAGGAGAATACTATAATGTCCTAGGCAAAAAATAATGCCAAGCCAAAACTGTAGTTCTAGAGAGAGAAGGTACTGTGATCTTCCAGTGTCTTGTGTTGTGTTTGTAGATTAAACTGAACCATAGAGTTTGGAAATGAGCTAGGAGGGCACTCATTTTCTAGGGCAATATAGTTTGTAATACTGCTAGATGAGATTATCCAGTGGTTAGTGCTCATCTGTGGTTTTTTTTTTTGGGGGGGGGTTGGTCATATATGTATTGATTCTCTGAAAAGACCTGTGGATCATTTTTGTACTTCATTGATTAATTCAACATTGCATTTGGTGGTATAAGCAATTAAAAATTATCATTTTTATTTTGGAAAGTTGTGCATTTATTCATTAAAAGTAACAGAGTTGAAACTCCCACGTTTCCTTTTATCTTCCTTTAAGAGTGTGTGTGTATGTGAGTGAGCACTGATTTCTGTGCCTTTCAAATGTAAATGACCCACTCCTTGTATCTTCTGGGTCTCTCTTTCCTGGGCATGCCTGTCCCTGAATTCCAAATAACTTATAATACTCAACCATTTCTGTGACTTTTTCTATCCCCCTCTTCATTTAGATTACAAAACAAAATGCTTTGTAGAACTTAAAAGTATATAGTATATTAGTGTTAACAAGTGTAGGAAACTTTCTAATGTAAATGCAGATTATCTTACTGCACAATTTTTGTGGGAATAAAACTGTACCTAAAACTACATTTTTAGAATCAGTTGTTTTAAGTGGTGAAATTATTTTTTAAAATTTTGAAATACATCTCTACATGTTTTGTGTTAATGCCCACAGACATGGAGGAATGTCAGCAGTCAGAAAGTGCACCTGCAGTTGAATCTGGTTACCTGGTGGAAGAGCAGCAGCAGCAGATCATTCGGAGCAGCAGTACACCTGATGTCACTGAGCCACTGTGCTCAGAGTTGACTCAGGGTATGGAGAGAGTTCTTCAGTTATTAATGCAGAATTGTTTACTCTGCCTAGGAAGAAGCTTGTATGTCTTATTGCTTTCCACATTTGTTCTACTTCAAGGGAATTTACTTCTTAGTTTTGGAATTTAAGGGTGTAATTTCTGGCAATAAAATATTTTCACTATTTTGATATAGTTATATAAATTGCACTTACATATATCCAATGTTTTTCCAGCATGGCATGTTTGGAAACTAGAAAGATGTCCCGAGTGTCTGGAACAGGCATGAAGCAGAGAATGTTACACCACAGGGTCAGGGAGAGGAGCGAGTTAGGTAGAAGGCAGGGCAGGATTAGGTGGATGTGGGAAAGGGCCATGAAGAGAGCCACAGAAGTTGACAAAATGGAAAGCTGCCCAGACTTTTGAAAAATTTTACTGGCAGCTTGTAGACTCTATTGACATTGAAAATAATAAATCTTAATAGCATTATTTTACACAGTTTCTCTAACTTTCAGCAGCAACATGGTGTGGAAAGCAAAGAGGCAGATGGTTGGACCATTGTACACATAGAATGAAAGAGCATATGTAAATCATGTGTAATGTTAATGAACATACTTACCATTCAGTTTACTTTTATAAATTACATTAAGAAATAAATCAACCTTATTTATTTAGCTCACCTGGCTAACTCAGGCAGCTTTTCTCAGAGATCTTTTCTTTACAACCTCCAGGACAGTCTTCCTGCCTTCCCTTGTGCTAACATAATGTGCTGAGAAAGGAGTGGCATTCAGTCCTTTTAAAAGCTCACGGTGGGCCAAAGGTTTATAGTGTGGACTTGACCCATAGACTACCAGTTTGCCAGACCTTTGACTACCTGTTTTATGTATCTTAGAATTTCTAAATTTAACTATTACCTATATATAAAAATACTTTTTCAGTTTTACTACCTGACATATTCCTCCTGTTGATTTTTTTTTCCACCAAATCTCTAGGTCAAAAGATAGAAAACACACAGAATTTGAGTTCTTCAGAGCCCAAGCCTATCCAAGAAAATAAAGGATATGTGAAGAAAGAATATGAAGGAATAACAGTAAGATATTTTTAAAGCAAATTAATTTGTCATTAAACATAAATGTATAAATTACTGACACAATAATAAATTTATTAATGGCAGTAATAGTTTTCCATTTAGATGGGTCATAAGCCCATATAACCTTGAAGTCTTTTAAAGTATTGCTTGCTTTCTATGTAAAATTATAGTCACATTACAAAAATAGAAAAATTAACATGAAATGGAATCCACTACCTGGTGTGTATTTGGCACTCTCTATTTTTTAATCAGGAAATTTTGCCTTTCAAAAATACGTTCAGATCCCTTGTTCCTGACGTCATTTTAGGTAGTAGCCTCCTCCTGACATGAGTTGCTAGGTAAGTCAGTTTTTGCAAAGATCTGTTATGGTTTCTTTTTTAAAAACAATGTGTAAAATAGCATTTTTAACACAACAATAAAGTATAAAGAAGAAAAATTTAAAGTAGCCTGTAATTCATTTATGCAGATAACTCCTGTTTATTCATTTTTTTTAAATGTATATATTCATAGAAAACTCCAGCATCATAAAGGGCACAAAATAAAAAGTTTGCCTGGAAGATAACCAGTATAAAATTTCTTTTGTCTTTATTTTTAAAAAGGACATATAACAGCTTATATATGTATATTCAGTATGTATATTTCAGTAATCACATGAACACCCACAAACTAGCCCCTCAGCTTAAAAACTAGAACATTTCCAGTGGCACTCCTTTGGCACTTAACTTCCTTCCTTGTCCCCTCAGAGGGGCAGCATTTTCTTGGCTTTGTGTTTATCATGCCCTTGCTTTTCTCTATAGTTAAACAATGTATATCCTTTAGTTTTTCTTATTTTTAAACATTGTAAAAGTGATATTATTGTTTTATTCAGTCATTTATGTATTTCTGAGATTCATCCACATTGCAACATGTAGCTGTAGTTCATTAACTCTTCTCTGCTGTACGTTATTTTACTGTGACTATATCATAATCTATTTCCATTCTATTGTTGAAGAACATTTAGATCATTTGAATTTTTTTAAATGAAAGATGCAGCTATATACATTCTCATATGTCTTTTAATATCTACAAGTTTAAGGTTTTCTCTGCGGTAGCTATTTAGGAATACAATTCATGAGTTATAGAGTAGAAAAATATTCTTCCTTACAAAAGAATGTGTTTTCCAAAGTGGTTGCACTACATTTTTCTGCCAGCGACATGCAAAGAGTTGCCATTTATTCACATTCGTGTCATAACTTGCTTTGCCAGATTTAAAAATTTTTATGACTTACAGAGGTGAAAAAGGGATCTTATTTTTGTATTTTTCAAATTACTAGTAAAGTTTAAAATCTTTCCATATGTTCATTGATCGTGTGTGTTCATCTGTGAAATGCCTAATGATGTCCTTACCATTTCCTATTGATTTGTCTTTTTCTCTTTAATTTGTACTAATTCTTCATGTAGTCGGAGTACTGATCCTATTTTGGTTGTTTCTGGCAGATTTATTCTCCCAAAGTACAGCTTATATCTACACTTTCTTTGTGGTGTCTTTTGATGAAAAGAAGTTCTTAATTTTTCTATTCTTGGTTATCAAACATTTTTGTGGTTCAGTTTTACGGAAATTTAAAAATACCAGTCCACAGGGATAAATATATTTACCTTATATTTTTAAGTGTTTTAGTTTTTCTCTACACATATAAGTCTTTCCTCCATCTGGAATTGATTTTTATTAGGGGAGTGAGGCAGGGATCCAATTTTTACCCCCCACATAGATAGCTACATGTCCCAGGTCCCATTTATTGAATTATTACTATTTTTTTAATTGATCTGAAATACCATCTCTTTTTTTCATATGTACTGTTTCCCAGATGTGTGAGGGTTTATATTGGTGTTTCTTACCTTGATTCTGGTTTCTTTATTTCTCTGCACAGTACTACAATATCTTAGTGTAGTTCCCCACTTCTTTATCCTTTCCCAACCTCTTCTAATGGAAACTATTTTTCTACTACCTTTTGTCTTTCATTATTGCTTGTTTTCCATTGTTGAGAAGTCTTCCATTCATCCTCTTTGTTGTTTCTCATTGTCCTTGTCCTTCAATTTCACTATAGTATATTTAGGTGCAGTTTCTTTTGGTTTATACATTTTTCTTTTTGATATATGCTCTGTGGCAAATATTTGTAGTTGCCATCTTCCATTGTTTTTGGGAAATTCTTGGTAATCATTTCTTCAAATATTGTTTCTTTTCCGTTCTCTCTGCTCTTTTCTTCTGGGATTCTAGGTAAAAGTATGTTCAGACTTTCTTATTCTATCTTCCATATCTCTTAATCCCCTTTCATATTTTCCATTTTCCTTGGCCCTCTGGGTACATTTTAGGTAATTCATCAAATCTATCTTTCATTCAGTTCAGTTATTCTCTCTTGTACGTAGTCTGCTGTTTAATACTTCCATTCAGTTTTTTAGTTCAACAGTTATGCCTTTCGCTTTTGAAAGTTAAGGTTGATTCTATTCAAGTATGTCTGGTATTTGTGATTTCTAATAATCTTGTGTTGCTTGTTCCTTTTTGTGATTTTTATCTTTTATTTTTTTAATTATTCACCTATTATACTTCTAAATTCTTTATATGATTATCTAATATTTGTTGTTTCTGAGATTCTTGTGCATGGTGATTTATTTCCTTAGGTGTTTGGTAGTCTTTGATTGAGTTCCAAGATGGCTGATCTTAATCTAAAAAAACTTGAATGTCTGAAGTGATGGAGTTTCACCAGGACAGCCTTTGCATTTGTTTCTTCCAGGAACCAGGGAGTACTACTGTAATCCTAGAATCTTAGTTCTCTTGCCACTGGCAGTGGTAATACTAGATTTACCCTTGAGATAGCCCCATTTCATTGCCCAGGTTTCTACTTGCTTTTGGGAAAGGGGCTATGGATTACTTGGATTTTCTTTCACTTCCTTATGAGTCCCAAATTAAAACCCAAATTTTTTATGTAGGATCTAGTTCTGTAGCTGGTGGACATTTCATTTCTCAGTCGGAAGCAGAAGAGCCTGCATTCTGCTTTTCAACTAAGGAAATACCTGGGTGTATTTTCATTATCACATCAGTCCTATATCATCCTTCTTTAAGGCTGTATAATATTTTTTAATATAGCATTGGCTGCCTTCTTCTTTTTTGGCTTATAATGATTCTGTCTTTTAATTACACATCTTAGTCCCTACTTCTCATTTGTTTGCTTGTTTAATATTTGTTCTTTTACTTGGTTCATTGAATCTAGGTTTTCTTAATATACTCTACACTGGAGGACCTTAAATTTACATCTTCATTCCTGGATTTATCTTATCTCAGAATCCTGAATTTTTGTTGCCTACTTACAGGACATTCTCTTTGGATATTCAGCCCATAGGTGAAAATTCAAATATCAGAAACTTTCTCAGTTCCTTTGCTCATTATCCTTTTTTTTCCTTCCTTCCTTTGTCACCATTGTTCTCATGGTCTCCTAGGTTCATTTCCTTTTGTGATTTCATTTTATTCCACTGTCATATTCAGCTGATTATAATCTCTTATCTGCCATTCTTCAGCATTTTCTTTTTTTTAGTTATTCTATTGTTGTTCAATTACAGTTGTCTGTATTTTCTCCCCACCCCTCTCCCCCCACCCCCTCCAAACCCACCTCCTTCCCTTGCTTCCACCCTGCCCCTTGGTTTTGTCCGTGTGTCCTTTATAGTAGTTCCTGAAAACCCTTCTCTCCTCTGTCCCTCCCTCCTCCCCTCTCACTGTTGTTAGATTGTTCTTATTTTCAGTGACTCTGGTTATATTTCATTTGCTTTTTTCTTTTGTTGATTATGTTCTATTTAAAGGTGAGATCATATGGTACTTGTCCCTCACCGCCTGGTTTATTTCACTTAGCATAATGCTCTCCAGTTCCATCCATTCTGTCCCAAAGGGTATAAGCTCCTTCCTTCCTTCTGCTACATAGAATTCCATTTTCTTATTTACCTTTTCTCTCTATCTCTCTCTCCCTCTCTCTCCCCCTGCCCTTCTCTCTCTTTTTTACCAACAAAAGCCTATTTGCTCATTACTGAATCACCATAACAGTTCCATAACAATTTCTTCTTAACACTAATCCTGCAGATAACTACTAGACTTTTCTTTCTAGATATGTTTTTAATCACAATCAGTTATTGTCTGGAACATACAATTGCTCATTTTGTCAATATTGGGTTGAAATTCCTAAACCTAATGTTGAAGGCCCACTGGCAGCTGCCTCTTTTAGAAGGTGGTCTACATTTTCTTCTTATCTTTTCTTTTCACCTGCCTGCCCTGCATGGCCTGCTATAATCAGCTTCTTTTCCTACACATAGAACTTGCTGATTACCACTCGGTGCTTCCTGCCTTGAATCCCCTCCTGCCTTCTCCCTACCACTTCATGTCTGTTGCCTTCTTGAACAGCTGTCCTGTTACTGTAGCCAATTAAGGTAACACTTTATTCTGCATATCTTGTAGAGAGAATTTATTTGTGTATTTTGCTTATGTACCTTGTAATCATTTTGTGTAATTTATATATGTTTTTTGTCTCTCCAAGCAATGCATAAATTTTATAGGATGCAGATTGCCTCCAAATATTTTAGTGCTCTGTATTTAATACAGGGTCCAATGCTGAATGGTGCTCAGGAAAGTCTGTTGCACGTGTAACAAGGAAGGCACTAAGTGACTTTTAGGAAAGTCTTGGTGGAGTTTATTCCTTCCCTGCCAGCAGACTTCCCATCTGTGGGAAACTTAGGCTTTCCAGAGAATTGCATTCACTGTATATGTGTATTTGAGTGGAGGAACAAAGAGAACTTTAAAATAAAGTATTTTCATATAATTTTGTATTTCTTTTCAGTAAATCAGTTTAATTGAATGTCAGTTGACAAAAATAGAAGCCATAAATTTCTGATCGTAATTTATAATTCAATTATCGTTTGTGAACACGTCATTTAAATAGACACAGCATTCAGGTTTTTTTGTTGCTACTATTGTTTATTTCTTTTTCTTTAGAAATGTAGACTAAAAACTTTACAGTCTTGTAAAAATTAAAACTTTCCTGTAACAAATAAAATATTTCTTTTGTCTGAAGATCTTAGTTCGAAGAAGCAGCAGCTCTGCTGAATTGGATTTACAAGATGATTTGCAGCAGACGCAAGGAAAATGTAGGGAAAGACAGAAGAGTAAGTTCCAAGAAATGTGATCTGTTTTCATCCAGATCCAGAGTTGTTGTATTTCATTTTCTGTTTACTTTCTAATTTAAATGCTATCATCTGAAGAGATGTGGTTGTGAAATGGGACATTTTTATTCCTGGAATCTTAGGATTGATGGACATTTAGTTCACACATACAATAAACAGTCCCAGTCAGTTACCGGTACCTTAGAGGCCTGTCTCCACCAACTCCCCCTGACCCCCCACCACCAGGCCTTTGCCCAGAGAGGCATAACCAAGGCTAATAGCAGGTGAGCAGACAAACCAAGAAGGAAAAATGATCTTCCCTAGTGTTCCCACCAGCTAGGAGCAAAATGCTTCAGAAGTACTTTGAAGTCAATAGTATAAGTACTTAAAAAATAAAATTTGATTGGAATCCTTACACATTTTATCATATGCTATAAAATGTGGCCCTAATATGGCCCAAAACTCTGCTTTCTCATGAGCAAGTGCTGGGCCACCTTCTTCTCAGAGCAACGTAGTAAACAACTCAGGTCCAGGGTATTCTAGGTGGGATATGGAGGAACTTCTCTTAGTCTCCTTCTTCAGTCCCTGTTGGCTTAGAGTTCTGTGGCAGTGAAGTAAGGGACTTAACAGGTTAGTAACTGGGGCAACTCAGTTCTTTGAAAATGAAAAGAGGACAACAGATTAGAAGCAGTAAGGCTGGGGACCGTTGGTACAGACACAAAAAGCAGCTGAAAGAGTGAGCCAACAGAAAGGGTAGACACGAGACCTGGAAGAGCAAACTGTCTAGGTCTGCTTTGTGTTAGACAGAATAGCCCTCTAAGGCTTAATAGCTTTTGAAAGCATCATTGTATTTTGAGAAATTACAATTTTTAGTATATGAAGGAAAGAGTTTCTATTGGAGATGTTTTGCAGTAGAATACCTCATCCTATAGTGATCCTGGGCGATTCAGCCTGAGTTGAGGTCTAGACATCAGGCTCAAAATGTAAAACATTATTAGACTCTTCTAGCCAGCAGAATAAATTTGCATTTGTGGTGAACCAATTTTCCCCCTTTTCTTCCACCCATCCCCCATTTTACAGTTTTATAAGTTGCAGTACAAAACTTAAGGAATTGATGCAATCCTTTGGGTATATGGTATAACTGAGTTGAAGCCCCTGAAAACAATGCTATTTGTGTGATATATAGTGGAACTATAATAATTATTAATGCCCTGCACTTAAAAGCTTTGTTTCATTGAGCAAGAGCCCCAAGCAGGCACGTTTTGAGTCATTCTGCCCTTTATGACTCCTGCTGTGTCAGTTGTTTATTTATTTGTGTGTAGGTAATTGTGAGCACTCTAAATTTCCAGCTATTAGTTATCTCAGACTTTGTTTCTTCCATTCTGCCAGGTGAAAGTGTCAGCAGTGACACAGCTCTGGACTCTAACAATGAGGCAGAGTTGTGTATGAGCTCATGGCAGACCTGTGAGGAAGAAACAGAACTGAACTCTCCCACAGATATTGTGGCTGACTCTGATGCCCGCCACTGGTTACAACTGAGTCCCACTGATACTTCAAACTTAACAGGTAACTGTGTCTTTGAAAAGGAGGCAACAGTGCTAATGGTTGGGAGATCCCATGGTTTCCTAGTTGTAAGAAACTTAGGGGTCCTTTAGCACAATGATGATAAGGGTGCCACCTACAACCAAATTGCTTGTGGCAGCCCCAACCACCTGTTTTCATCAGTCATGAATTTTTAGACATGTGGAGAGGGTTCTAAATTAGCGGCCAGATAATGGAAAGAAGCCTACAGCCACTATCCACCAAAGGAGGAAGCGATGATACCCACGTCAAGCCTTTGACATCCCTGACTCCAAAAATAGAAGAGTGATTTTATTCACTTTATAAGGGTCCTAAATCTAGGATAAGTTTTAGACTTTAAATAGTTTATTGATGAATATATTTTTGAAATTTTACTATAAAAAGCGAGCACCAGTGAGCATAGTATACAATTTAAGAAATAGAACAACAGCCCTGGTGGGCTAGCTCAGTTGTGTAGAGTATCATCCCGATACACCAAGTTTGTGGGTTTGATCACTGATCAGGGCACATACAAAAAGCAACCAATGAATGCATAAATAAGTGGAGTAAAGATCAGTGCCTCTCTCTCTCTGTCTCCCTTTGTCTCTCTCCCCCACTCCTTTCTCTCTCTAAAAATCAATAAATAAAATTTTAAAAAATACAATATCCAAATCAGTAAGATTTCCTAGAGGGCCTTCTCAAGTCCCTTCCATTCTTCCATTACTCTGTGATCCTATCTCAAAAAATTTTATAATCTTTTGATTTATTTATAGATCTACCACATGTATCTGTCCTCAAGAAATCAAATATATCATATTTTTAAACTTTTAAAAATGATGTTACACTCCCTAATTTTTTTGCACCTTTTACCCCCAAGTATAGTATTTTTAAGATTCATATGTGGACTACAGAGCCATACTTTCCGGGTATGCATCCAGGCTTTGCCAAGGAATCAATGGGTGACTTTGAGCAAGTTAGTTAATCTCACTTCCCTTCCTCTTCTTTTCTGTACAATAGGTATAATAATAGTCCCTACTATGGGGTTGTTGGAGGAACAAAAGAGTGAACATACAAGTCTAGTGCACAGAATATTGTGTGGAAGTGCTCTGCAGCTTAAGCTATTCATATGCATACATATACACGTACATATGCACACACGTATAATGCGTGACCCTGGGGATGCAAACCTTGAAAGGTTCAGCTGCCTCACCTTTGTGACAGGGCTGTTGAGAATGGTTACCCCAAAGAGAGTCGGGTATTTGTTTTGCTTATTTTTGTGTCAGGAGAGACAAGTGTTCTGAGGAACTCGGTGTGGAAAACACTGACCATAGCCAAGTCTTTCCTGGTCTATCGTGCTCATGTTTACATACAGATATCTTTTAGGAAAAACAAGCTATAAATCACATGTTGAGTAAAAGTTGTTGTTAAAATGCCAAAAATGATTTTCATATCAAGTTTTACCTTAAGTAGTTTTTTTTAACCAAGCAAACTTTGGTTTCTATTCATTCTAATGTAAAATTTAACCAAAGTCTGTGATGTTTTGGAAATTTTTGATGGAGTAACATTAAAACTTCATAAAATTTACATGGAAAAGTTGTGTATGATAAATCTTTTATCTATAAGATAGGTAAGACCAAGAAATATCTTAATGTGTATTTAATGTGTGTGTGTTTTAAGAATAGAATAATAGACAAAGAAAAACAGACCAGTTCGCTGTAAGTAAATAACACACGGCCTTATAATGCTGTACTGCTGTCCTTAAAAGATAGTAGACATTTTTGGTCTATGTATTCAAATCTGCCAATGGTAGAATCCTTGCAAAGGCAATGAGAAAATGGTTGGCAAAATATGTGCTTAGTTTATAAATTACTGGTTAGCTCTCAAATTTGTACTCTCAAATTTTCATTTTCTTTTAAAGTGACTTAAAATTGTTTACATATAGTTATGTATAATGATTTTGAATAATAATACTGTAAATTTTTATGGGATCTAACCCCTTTACAAAGAATTTGATTCTGTATGGTAAGACGGCTAAGTCTTACATAGTCTGTTTTAGAGATGGGAGAACTTTGTCCCTGATAAATTTAGTCTAGCTAGAAGGTAAGTGCCAGAGTTAGAACTGGATTTTAAAGTGTTTTGACTCCACATGCAGTGCTGTGTATTCCCTTCCACTGCACTGCTGTTAAAATTACAACTGCAAAACCCTTTAAACTATTTGAAAATCATTAATACATTTATGGAATCAGTGGCTTCTCTGGGTTTAATATACAGACTACCTAAGGGGGGGAACTCATGGTGGCACTATTGAAGGCAATACTGAACCTTTAATAAGTTGAATTTATTTAAACAGAAACTAGTTTTAATTATTTTTATTGAAAAGAAAGAAAATTGAGTGATTACTTCCTTTGTCCTTTGGAAAGATTAGTTTTGATCCCATTTCAGAGTATACATGGGATAGCTCAATTTAATAAACTTATGTGAGGTAATTGTATATGATGTACTCTTTCTGTCATGATTAACTCCTCCAGCTACTTAGCTCTTCTTTGAAATGCTGATGTAGAGAATCAGTACACTCAGTTCAATAGTTCATCTTGTCATCTGTGAAAAGGACAAACCGTAATATGATAAGGTTTAAGGATTATCACAGTTCTGAATTTAACTTTCTGTTCTTAAGAGGATTTCTTTATAAATGTACAAAATAAAACTCATGTTAGCCTGGCCTTTAGGACATGCCAAGAGAGTGATCAAACAATTTGAGTGTATCTGTTTCTCATTGAATAATCCTACCAATTATCAAATGCTTAGAACAATAAATGTCTAAAATCTTAAATTCCTTCATCACTGGCAAAATAACAGTTTAGTTTTATATTTGCTTTCTCATTTAAATCATTTCATGTTTACTGAAAATAACAGCTAAATTAACTGTGCCTTCTGTCAAAATGTACTGGGGATTTGTTTTAATCTGGTATGGTAAGACATGCAGACATGGAAATGATTATCATGAAGGGATAACTTTATACTCACAGGTCCCAAGAAACAGGAGGCCTGGCCTGCTATGCAGGTGAGCCACACAGGAAAGCACCAGAGTTAGTCAGGAGACAGTGGGAAAGAGTGGAAAACGGTGCAACAGCTTTAATGTCATTTCCATGGGAAAGGCAAGGCAAACCAGGGTAAGCAGAGATAGGATTAGCTAGTTTGAACAGTTTCAGCTAACTCTGGAGCATAGATCCTGTCCCTGGTTGGCCAGTACCAGGCTCTGGGGTGACTGTAGTAGGGGGATATATTGGCTTGATGTGAAAGAGACAGATAAAGGAGATAGTTGGGAAGTATGAGTTTTGGATTGGGTAGTATGAAAGGAACAATTCCTAGTGAGTTGTTGGCTGTCTTTTGGAATTATTAACCCTAGGAGAGGCAGGGGCAGTCCTTTCCTGAGCTGGAGGTTTCGGATCCAGAGCATCAGTTGATACCTTTATCAATTTTGTTCTGTCAAGGTAGTGATTTTGAAGAATATTTATGACTCTCTAACTAAGAATATTGCTGCTGACATAATCTCTTATTTAGCAACTAAGCCTACAAACTAGAAATACTGATTTTGATGCTATAAGAAATAAAAACAGGAATAATCATAACCACAATTGACTTAATAGCTTACCAAGAAAACAAGACATTTCCTTGTAGTGACAAATAATGTGATAAGTTCTATGAAGTTCATATACAGAAAGTTTTAATCACAGAGAGACAAATACAGTAATAGAATAGAATTTAAAATACTGAATCCACACAGGAATGGAATCATGATGTTATGAAAGAGGTGGCAGTCCAGATCTAGCAAGGAAAGGATTAATTTTATCCTTTTATGCCTGTGGGGCAAGTATTTAGCCAAATAGAAAAAAAAATGAAATAGAATCCCTACCTCATACCATGCCCACAATCAATTCCAGATGGATAAACTACTTAAACATTAAAAGGAAATTTTTTAAACTTTTAGAAGAAGAATACCTTCTAGAAATATCTTAAGACCTTTGGGTAGGGAAGGTTTTCTTAAATGATATGTTTTTAAAAAGCTAACTGAAATAGAGTTATTAGTCATTAATTTAACTGCAGCATAATTAAAACTTTCGTTTTATTATCAGAAAAACTTTAAGAACTCGTAAGAGGTGGCAGAACCCTGAAGGGAAAAAGCCAGCTTTGGTGTTCTTTCCCCTCCAGGTTCCTTTCAGGGCAGTGATATGTATTAAGATAAGGTTTAGTAAGAAATGGTATCCAGCATCTTGGTTTAGTGGGGAGAAGGTCAGTGTTCTTCCTCTACTGGAATATAATCTCGGGGAGGGTATCATTCTTGTTCACAGCTGATTCTTGACTTCCAGAATTGTACCGGGCAGGAGAGGAACATTAGGAAATAGTCAAGTCAATGAATGAACAGGGGTGTCCAACTCATGGGCAGCATGTGGCCTAGGATGGCTATAAATGTGGCCCAACACAAAATCGTAAATTTACTTACAACATTATGAGATTTTTTTGTGTGTGTGTGATTACATGTCGTAATGTATTTAATATGTGGGCCAGGACAACTCTTCTTCTTCCAGTATGGCCCAGAGATGCCAAAAGGTTGGACACCCCTGCTTAAGTTTAGACTATTGTTTTATTTAGTTAAAACCACAATTAATTTTAACCTTTTTTGATAATAAAAATTGTGAGATTCAATTTCAAAACCTTTTTTGTTTAGTATATGTATCACAGCCCTGCCTCCAAATATTGTTACAGAAATCCTTTTAGCACTTCTACTTTTAATTATAGCTGTGTATATGAATTACATTCACTGTTACCTGCCACCAAAGCTGTTTTGGTGAAATGGTGTGTTTGTCAGCGTTGTCTTCCATTAGACATTTTTTTTTCAGCATTTTGGCTTTGATCCATCCAATGGGTTGCTCATCTTGGAAAGCAGATGAGGAAGGAAAGAAAGTCAGGCTGTAGTGCTGGCCAATAGAACCTAGCAGACCTGCTACCTCTCCACTTTAGATCCTCAAAGGTCAGGCCTGATTTTTCTGGTCCCAGAATTAAGGTGTTTCAATTGAGCCTTTAGATTTGTCTTTAATTTCAAATCAAAAGAGAAATTCATTTCTAAAGTGCCTGCTGTTTCTTTAACACTCTACCACCCCTACATAGAATTTGCTCCTTTGTGAAATTATTTGGTCATAAGTGCCCATTTTACCAAGACTTATTTTATGACTAAAATTTTTTGCGTATTTGCAAAATTCTAAACTTTATATTGCTCTGTTAAAATCATGTATATGTTTAGAGAGAAAGATTTTATTTGTTCTCAAGAGTTTCTAGTTTAGTAAGAAATATTTAAATGCCCCTATTGCATTTAGTAATAATGAAATGAAAAGATACTAGGTTAGCCTACTAGCTTGCTCATGAAAAGGAAAATAAAACTAAATATTTGGCATTTTTTTGGTGAACATGAAATTTTCTGAAATCTCTCAAATCCCTATTTTCCATTAAGTACTGCTTCACTGAGGAACCCTCTACATGTAAAATGTCAGCATCTGTTCTATTACTTATGCCATGAGTGCAGTAGTTTGGGGCAAAAATGTATCATGTCATTAAAAAAATTTCCACAGTAATATCGAACATGCAGTTATTTCAGATACTTCTAAAAGACTCAACATATTTTGATGGGAATGTTACCTAGGATTTTATCACTGAGGTATAAATATTTCAGAGAGCATAGGAGTATTGAAACTTTTTTTTAGATAGGATCCTTTTTATAACTGAGAATGTATTAATTGGCAGGTAGCAAGGAGGTGCAGATGATGAGGTACCGAACCTTTTTTACTTCATGGTGTCACACAAGCAAAGCTCCAGTGTGATTGGAATGTAGGGGGCTAATCTCTATTTTGGATGGCTGCATTTTAGGAATGGTGGGAAGGGATTAAACAGAACTATAAATCATCTAATCCCCTTACTTTTTAATACCCCTCAAGGAATTAAAGACATCATAGAATTTTTTATGAGAAAAATAAATGCCAAACTATTCTCTGTGTTTATTTGGGGTCTTGTGTTGATTTATAAACTTTCATTAAAGCTTCACCATACCTTTTGACAGACAAATGCTTGGTTTTGCACTTATTTTACAGATTAAACATTAGGAGAATGAGTCGCTTTCAGAAAAGAAAAGACCCATAATCAGGCTTTTATTCTCTATACCTCCTGTCTTTGAGTCACAGTATTTAGGAATTCCATTTTGAATTAGATCTGCACATTTTATTGTGTCTCTTTAATGGATTATATGATACTTATATGGGAAATACAGATGTGTTTTCCTTTAAGAAGGAACAGTGCTCCTGTTTGAGTAAGGCCTTCCCATGACACTATGTGCCACCCTCACTAAATCTTTTGTTTCGGTGTTTTGGGATCTTTTAATGTCTAATAAAATAAGCTATTACCAGCTGTCTTGGGTGCAGGAAAGGATGCAGACCATTCTTGGATCTGCCTTGGCTCCTTGTCAGATTCACTCCTTTTTGTTCCTCATTGAGTCTTGTCATTCCTCTACTTGAGTTCTTCACACCCACCAACTGTGCTTCAGTTTCTTTGATTAGGCCCTAAAAGCACCAACAACACATGTACTCAGTGAGAGTGGGAATTAATAATTGCCTAGAAATCAGTTTATCTTCATTTGTGTGGGAAATTAGTGAGAAATACAACTTGAGGAATAATTATGTTAATAACAAATGGTGTAAGATAAAAGAGAAAGGGGACTAGTGGTAGAAGTAGGACACAACTTTTTAAACTCCCTCCAAAGATTTAAAAGAGAAGCAAAGCAAAGGAGATCCTAATTAAATAAACACATTGATGAATAAGAAGAAATAAAAAACACTGGTCTAGCTATATGTATGTATGTCACATAAACTTTAAAGCAGAAATCATTTATTAGTAACAGTAATTCTGAATTTATATGAACTTCATAACGTCTAGATATATGAAGCAAAAGTTGATGGAATTATAAGGAACTACTGATAAAACCATATTTATAGTAGAAAATTTTAATAACTAAGAAATTGATGAGTTAAGAATACATTAGACTAGAGAAGCCTTACACAATACAATTAATGAGATATTTATATATATTAAATGGAGATATTTTATACCTGTATAGAACTTTGAACTGAATTAAAATGTGTGATTAAAAGCACATGGAACATTTACAGAAATTGACCAATTACATCTTTAAGCAAGTCTCAACCAATGTCAAAATTTGAAATTATACCATATTCTGTGAATGTGGTGATATAAATTAAGAACAAAAGAATAATAAAACAAAAATACATTAAGAAACTAACTACTGTACTTTATATAAGTCCAAAAAGAAATTAAATTATAAATTAGGAAATATTTCAAACTGCACTACAGTGAAAACTACATATCAAAAGATCTAGAATGTAGCTGAAGACTATATGGAAGAAAATAGGTTTTTGTATTAGAAGATAAAAAATGTATCTGTGCGATATATTAAAAATACGGAGAAAATGGCAGAATAATATATCGAAGTTAATGAAAATGAAACTAATAAAGCAAAGTGCGTACTCATGCTGGAAAGTAATAGAGGGGACTATCAGAAACAACTCTTTAAAAAAATAAAATAGATGACTGGCAAGATTGATTAAGGAAAGAATATTGGGGGTAAAAAGGGAACAGAACTAAAAAAATTTAAATAATATAGTAGGTTAATTTGAATATATTTATAAAAATAAAGGCCAATTCCTAGTTTTATGAAGCTTCAAATAAGTGAGAAACTATTTTTTACAACCTGTTCCAGATGCTAGAAGGAAAACAGCTCCCTAACTTCTGTTATGTAACTTGTGTTACCTTGATAATGAAATTAGACAAGGTGCATACTTAAAAAGGAAAAATTAGGATCCATCTTACTTAAAAGCATATCAACAAAAATCCTAAATAAAGCATTCCAATGAAATCTAAGAATATTGGGAAAGGATCATACATCAAAGGTAAGAAACACTCATTACAGGAACACAAACCAAAAAGAAAAAAATCCATCATGAGAACGTCAGACAAATCTCAGTTAAAGAAGATTTTATAAAACATCCATCCGATCAGTACTCCTCAAAAGTCTCAATGACTTACAAAAGAAGGAAAATCTAAGAAAATGTCATAGCCAAAAGCAGGTTAAGGAAACATGACAATTAAATGCACTGTGATATCATGGACAGAATCCTGGAACAGAATAAAGTCATTAGCTTAAAATTACCTAAAGCAATCTAAGTATGACTTTATAATAATGGTTTAATATTGGTTCATTAATTGTAACAATGTGCCATATTTATGTGGGATGTTTAGTAGTAGGGAAATTTGATATGGAGTATATGGGAACCCTCTATCTTATCTTAGTAATTTTTGTGTAAGTCTCAAAACTATTCTAAAAAAGTAAGTTAATTTTTTAAAAATAATTCAGCAAAAATTGTCAAATAACAATTTTCATCTTAATGATTTTACCCTGAAGCACTGGTAGTTTTCATTAAAGAAAAAGGCTCCATGATGAAATCAAGATTGTGTTTCCAGGGTTAACACATATGTTTTTCTCCATAGATAGCAGCGAATGCCTTGAAGATGACTGCAGCATAATTGCTGGAGGGAACCTCACTGGTTGGCACCCAGACTCTGCCTCTGTGTTATGGCGAAGAATCTTGGGAATCCTTGGAGATGTGAATAATATCCAGTCGCCGAAGATCCATGCCAAAGTTTTTGGCTATCTCTATGAACTCTGGTACAAACTAGCAAAGGTACTCTTGCTATGTTACCTTTTATTCTAATATGGGAAAATGGACTTAGTTTAACATAAAAACTGTGTTGCAAGTCATTACTGAACATATCCTGGAAGAAAAATTAGTTGTTTACGTGAAGTATGTTTGATTATCAAAGAATAAATAATACTTATGGTTTGGTCATTTTATAAATGTGAAAGAATTATTTCATTTAATGTATAAATATAATATTACTATAGGATATTAAAGAATAGGGCATTGTTCAGTCATTTTAATTACTTTTTATAAACCCAATACTAGTTTTATTATACAAGATTTGAAAAATGTAGAAAGATACTAAGAAGTAAATTGATATCACCTTCCCACAGAGATAACTAATAATAAAAATGGTCTTATTTCTATGGATAAATAAATTTTTGTTAGAGTGCATATAATTTTCATTCTGGTTTTTGTTTGTGTTAATAACATACATTTTCCCCATTTTTTTCAATCTGTGATTTATGTTTATACAGTATAATTTGTTGAACCATTTCTTATCAATTAGAGTTCAGGACCTCTTCAGGCATTAATATTCAAGGAAAAACAATGCCCCAAATTTGTATTACATCTAAAACCACATATGGTAAGTTAGACATATAATTTGAAAGGACAATAGATCTCAAAATAAAAGAGAAACTTGTAAACATTGTAGGTTTTCACTTAATTTATAGAAATTTTATTGGAAGAAACTATTTGACCATGGAACACAATATTGGAATATTGTTGGGATAAACTGTGTTGTTCCCTAAAATTCTTCTCTTTGTGAATTAGATACGAGATAATCTAGCAATAAGCCTAGATAACCTGTCTTCTCCATCTCCTCCGGTCTTGATCCCACCACTCAGAATGTTTGCATCATGGCTATTTAAGGCAAGTCGATATGTTTTTATTACTTTAGTGTAATTTCTTCTTGCTGAAATTGAGTTTTAAAAATGTAATTGCCCAATACTGGATGTTTTGAAGACAATCTCAATATTACTAAAGCCAATACATCCCTCATCTCCATATGGAAAACTGAAAAATAAATGAAATGTTGGAATGCTGTGGTGCATCTGGAGTTGATTAAATCTTTAAACATCATCTTCTTGGCAGGCAGCGACATTGCCAAATGAATATAAGGAAGGCAAACTACAAGCCTACAAATTGATCTGTGCCATGATGACCAGACGCCAGGATGTTCTGCCAAACTCAGACTTCCTGGTGCATTTTTACCTTGTGATGCACCTGGGTTTAACCAGTGAGGATCAGGTATTCTGTGATTCCTTTATCATGGTAGCTCATTATCGGGAATGTTCATGTAACTCTGCAGGTCAAATCAGGGTTTATGAAAATACATCAGAACTGTAAAAATTCTTGGTAGTTTTGACTCTTTCATACACAATACCACACTGGTCTTTCCAAAATGTAAAGATTTTATCATATACCTGTTTCTTCTCCCCATTGACTTTGCATTGAATCAATCAAATTTGAATTTTATTCTAAGCACTTCTACATAATCTAACCTTTTTGCTTATGTTGTCAGCTTCAAAAAGGCTGTTCAGCCACTTTTTGTTGGGGTTCTACATCACATATTGTTTGAAGAAAATTATTCTAGTTTTTTAAAAATGTTCAAATGTTTGAAAACTATTATTTTAGAAGTTAGAATGTATTTGTGGAAGACCTCATCCATAAATTAGGGGTCCTGATATTTCTTGATCAGGAGTTACTTTCATTTCTTCCACAAAGATATAATGGTGGTTAAGTTGAAACAGAAAGGCCAAAGGAGTCATTAGCAATAACGTCCTTTTGTAGACCTTGGGTGTGCATGGTGGGGTGTTGCCAGATCCTGGCCTTCCTCCCTTGAGAAGTCTCCTGCTAGTGACCAGAGGACAGGAAAGAAGCCAGGAACACCCTGACTCTTGATTTTCTGTGTGAATATCAAACAAACAAGTGATGTGATTGATTTGTATTTCACAGAGATTATTCTGGACTCTGCTTGGAGGATGGATTTAAAAAATGTGAAAGTGGTAGGATAGAGTAGGAAGTTGGGCCTGGAGACAGATTAATTAGGAAGTAGTTAAATGAATGTATAATTATTTTTTAAATGATAAGAACTAAAATGGTAGCATTGGAGATGGGAAGAATGAGCAGGAAAGAGTCAAGAAATTTTAAGGCATTTAATTTTATAACTAGGTGTTTACCAATTTTTGAGCTAGTGTAGATAGTGATTAATGAACTTGAATCATTCATGAATTGTAAGTAGTCATCCTTTCTGTATTCCTTTCATTCTTAATATGTGATGCAGATACAGACTTTTTGATATCCCTAGGATATACGTAAGAGGTCATTCTCCTGATTAATCACCTTTTTTTTTGTTTCTTAATAAAGATTTTATTTATGTATGTATGTATGTATGTATGTATGTATGTATGTATGTATTTATAGAGGGGGGAAGGGAGAAAGAAAGAGATGGAGAGAAACATCATTGTGTGGTTGCCCCTGAGCACCCCCTACTGGGGACCTGACCTCCAATCAGCTTGTACCCTGACTGGGCATGTGCCCTGACTGGGAATTGAACCAGCAACCCTTTGGTTCCCAAGCCAGTGCTCAGTCCACTGAGCTACACCAACCAGGGCTTAACACAGTTTTCTTCATTGCTTCACAGTGTACTTAAATCTTCCCAACCAAACTATTGCATTATGTTCCCTGATTAACAATTTGAGCTTTAATCGTTGAACTTTTTTCTGAAGTTAATAGCCATACTGACCAAAAACAACATACTGAGTTGTTTTTGTTATATTTGCTCCAATTTCAGCATTGTGTAAAGGACATTTGTATCAGGCTAGACTTAGACCCATAGTCTCATTTATTTCTTAAATAATAGAAATAGATGGGAAAGTAGAAGTGTTTGTTCTCTGTGCTCAGATATTTTGCAGCCATCATTGCAGGTGGAAGCATCTTTTGCAGAATGTTGCAACTCAGGGCATGTGGTATAAACAGGGAAGAAAATTAATTCTCACAAATAATATTGAGATCCCTCAGTGACAGAACCAAGAGATGACGTTGTAGTTAACACTGTTGCACTTGCAAGCAGTATTTTGCTAAGTTTTTGCAGAAAAAAAATTTACTTGGAAATAATGATCAACTGTGGAATCTTCTAATTTAATAAAAACAAATTTAAAGTTAGCAGTAAACAGTATTTCTAGAATGAGTTTTCTTGAAAGTCATATTACGTAGGTGTGAGTTTAGAAACATCTTTCTATTAAGTGTGTTGGAGTGAAAATAAAACAATAAAATGAGATTAAATAAGTATAACATTTGAGAACTCAAAACATTATTTCAAAAAATAGGATTTTACAGTGTAGAAAAAGTTTTCAAATTTTATACTTAAAATCATTTTCACATTGTAATGTATGCCATGTTTTTTGTTAATTTGATCTTTTGTAGTTCATTATAAAACACATAAATCTTTTTTTTTTAAGATTTGGTTTATTTATTTTTAGAGAGGTGGGAAGGAAGGGAGAAAGAGAGGAAGAGAAACATCAGTGTGTGGTTGCCTCTCGAGCGCCCCCTACTGGGGACTTGGCCCACAACCCAGGCATGTGCCCTGATTGAATCAAACCAGCAACCCTTGGTTCACAGGCAGGCAGGCAGGCAGGCGCTCAATTTGCTGAGCCACACCAGCCAGGGCAAAAAATACATAAATCTTAAATGATGGCCCATTGCTAGCAGTAGTTCCAAAGTCTAGACTAGTAAGACAAAACAGGGATATAATAAATCTATTTTATAATCTCCCTATTGTTTAAACTTTTATGTTTAATAGAATTAATTGTTTTGCTTTAACCTTTACAATTATTGGTATATGTTTTAGAAGCCCTAGCTGCCAAATAGAATTACTCTAAATAAACTTTACTCCTTTGCCAGAAGAAAATTATGCAGATCTTCCAATGAAAGAAACATCTCATTTAAATAAGAAATATCTCTGGTAATTAGTTTAACTGGCCCACATGTCTAAATAGATCATTGGTGGTTGTTCCAGAACTTATATGTACTTCTGGAAACACATGTTATATTATAAAAGGAAAAGAAAGCTTTTACCGTAAATAGTGCAGTTAAATTCAGTTTTTTAATTGGCAAACTACACCTGTCACGACTACCATCTCAGGGCTTGTTTACATGTTGTGAGAGTTCTCAAGAGCCGCTGTTTTATGTAGTCTGGCACTAAAGGCTTTGGTCATGCAGAAAGAGCATTATAATTTTTCTTATTTTTAATAAGATAAGTAATAAATAATTTTTTAAATTTTAACGTCTCTTAAGTTTCACACATTAGAATCTAAGGTGCATTTCTTCCTTTTGCCTCTGGGTGGCATACTTGTCTGCATGACTCCGCTGTGTGGATCAAGGACCACCACTGAATTTTAAAATTGCTTTAAGGCCCAGGGCCCTGTGAGCATCACCGTGTGGCATGGTAATTTTACAAATGCTTTCCTAAATCTAAAAGCATCAAAATTATTTTAGTAGTGACTAAAAATATGTTGAATTTGAAATAAGCTCTAAGATGTTCAAAATCTTTTTTTCACATGTAAGAGTGCTTGTATTAATTAAAGACTTTTTAAATTTAAAAAAACTGGGAAATAGATGACTCACAGATTGCATTCTGTGATACAATAATGTTAAGTCATTGATTCATCTAATATAGCAATTTTCAGCTTAACTCTTGTGGCAAACTGGTGTGCCACAGAATTTATAAAACATGTAGTACCTGACTATTTAGTCATAGGCACTGACCTCTTTTTGTTACCTTCTCAAAATTAAAAAATGACAACAGTCAATATAACAATAGCTGTTGGTATAAATGAGTCAAAATTATATTTTTTTTTGTCAGAGCAACAAAAAATATATTTTTTGGTGTGCCACAGAACTTTAGTAATTAGTTTATTTGTGCCACAAGGTGAAAAAGGTTAAAAATTGTTGATCTGATATGATAGCAAACTAATTATGTAAACAAATGTAGTCACTTCTATATTTAAATAGTAGTAAATTATATTGAATAGCCAGAATTCAAAATGTGACATTCTAAATTCAACTGTTTTTAATATTGGTTGGACCAGTTTTAGCTATTCTAATAACTTTAATAATTTAATAGCTAAAACAATGACCTTATCAAATAGCATTGTCCACAGTGTAAGTTTATAGTTTTTTAGTGTGATTGAAAAAATACTTTGAAATAGCGCTATTTTCCCTCTACTATTAATTTTTCAAAAATTGATTCTGTTAATGGTTTAGAAAAATAATTGGGGTCATAAAGACTCTCAGAAAAACTGTAAATTATGAATGAAATTTGGGGTCCTTGTGGGGCCACCCAGCCTGCCTATAAAAGGTCTTTCAGTTGGCCCTCCTCTGCACAGCTGCTTTGTGTCTGGGGGGCAGAGAGTCTTTGTTCCCCTGGCACCTACAGTGCCAGACTCTGCTGGGAAATACATGATGCTGTCCCATTGATTCTTCTTTGCAGTTCAGTTAAAGAAATATCATAACCCATTGTATAAGTAAGGTTCACAAAATATTGAGAACTTTTGCCCAATGCCACATATTTTTTATAAAGTCCTAGAATTCACAGGCAGGCCTAGCTTATTCCACAGGGTATATCTTTTTTCATTGATTCACAGCTGACAAGTGTGTCAAGCAAACAGTCCTTGGTCCTATTCCTTCCTTCTGTCTTGTTTTATTTTATTTTTTTATCCTTACCTGAGGACATTTTTTCACTGTTTTTGGAGAGAGGGGAAGGGAGAGAAACATTGGTGTGAGAGAGAAGCAAGGTTTATTTGATCCCCGTATGTGCCTAGACCGGGAAATTGTTAGAGCTGGGGATTGAACACGCAACAGGGATTGAACTGGAGATCAAATAGGCATGTGGACCAACCGGAAATCGAACCCACAACCCTTTGGGTACAGAAGATGCTCCAACTGCACCACACTGTCTAGGGCACCTTCTGTCTTGTTTTACCTGGGCTCTGACCTTGGTCTCACCTGATCTCAGAATCCTCCTTGTTGGAATACTGTCTCATGCCTAACCTGCAAATACCTTTCATAGTTGCTTCCTACTTCATCACCCTCATAATTTCTATTCTAAAATTGTTCCTAGTTCTTAGGTTTTCCTAATGCTTAAGCAGATTTTTTACCTCAGTCTTCCCAAAAATATTTGGACATGAAAGAAGTTATGATTTGGATTTATTAAGAACAGTTCCTATTAATTTCATCATTATTTAAAATCTATGGAAAGATCAATATGTGTGAAATGGAAAAGGACAATTTTATTTTTCATATTTCTAAGAACATGTATCAAAGACTGGAAAGTTTTCTTTGCCTAAAATAAGTAAGCTAATTTTTAACAGTGACTTACAGATTTAATGCTTTAATGTAATTTGTCTGTTATACATCAAAGTTGAATTCTCTTCAAATGAAAAGCTTATATTAATGCAGAATTATTGTTGCAAATTTGCATATAAAAATTCTGGGAAATACTGGTCTTTGTCATTTTCATCTATGATGTCATTATCAATCCTGTTACACACCCGAAAAGCATGAGGCTCTCTCCACTGGAGGAATATGTATTATTTTTTCTGGATGTAACATTCCAGTTACAATCAGAATCATAGTAATATAAAGTTATGATATAGTATAATATAGTGTGAAATTGTGTAACTGTTCAGAGCATGGACTTCAAGACAGCCTGTGTGAGCTCCATTCTTGGCTATACCCTTACTCAAGTCGTTTGACCTTAATGTGCCTTGGTTACCTTATCTATAAAATTAGGTAATTATAGTGCCTACCTCACAGGGTTGTTTGAAGACTTTAAGGAGGTAAAACATGTAATGTACTCAGTTCAGAGCCTGGACACGATGGCCTTCAGTAAGTGTGAGCCCTTGTAATGATACTGAAGAGGGTGAGGAGAAGGACAGCAACAGTTTGAGTAACCAAGTTATTTTATTTTTCTGATATCTTAAATGTTGACTCTTTTTCTTCCTCCATATATTTTCTTTTGAACAAATGATTTCACTAAAAATGTAGCTAGGCATTGCAAAATTTCAGAACATGTGGAGAAATAACCTCTCCCCACACTAAGGGTCAAACATAGCAGTATGTTTAATTAACTGTTGTGTGATTCTGAAACATTTCTGGCATGTCCCTGGCCCTTGACTCACTTTACCTGTTCCTTGCCCCACCTACCATGCCTTATAAATGATAGAAGCAAGAAAGCTGAGCTCTGTGTGTCACTAACTCCTTGCAGCTGGATTGACATGGACCCAGATTCCATCTGGCAGAGGCAGCTATGTGGCACTGGAAAGCAGACATGGGGAGTGATGGGAGGCAGCTGTTGTGGAAGTTTGGCTCAGGCACCTGTATTGCTGGTGACACGAGCAGGCAGCAGAGTCTCCACAGGAACTGCTCTGTGGGTGTGTGCCTGAGTGTTTCTGCTTGCCACCTTGTTCTTGGCTGCAGAGGGTTCACAGTTGGTTCCCTGGCACTTGTAGAAATTCTATAAGCCATCTTATGCCATGATATAAATCCCCTTCCTCTTAATCTCAGCAGAGTGGATTTTATTGCCTGCAAGTAAGAACCTGGCTTACATGGTGACTACTCTGCAAGGTACTATGCTAGTCACTGGCAATACATGATCAACACTGGTTTATATATTTAATATATATTAAATGCACTTGTAGTATTTCTTTTCTTTTTCCCTTAATTTTGGTTACTTTCTTTGTAGCCAAGAGTAATTAACTTGTTTTAGGAACATTTTGCTTTCATTTGATTTTATATTTTAATGAACCTTTTTTCTATACCAATGTTAAGAAAACAATTTTAAACATTACATATAAAGTAATATTCTATCAAAGAAGTCAAAATAGTTCATGATTTTCATAATGCATGTTACAACCTCCTCTCACGAGGTATATGATGGAATAATATAATGATAGTCATTTGTAAAAAATACCTCAAGGGGCCCCTCAGTGAGCTATGAAAGCAAGGTGCAGGGGTGATACTTGTAAATTGGCCATACCTGACTCCTTTAATAACCCCAGACAGCCTGTATCATGCAGTGATATGTAATAATTGCATCACCTTTTCTCAAAGAATTGTTCTTTGCTGAAAAATTACTTTTAACTAGAACCATATATGTTAGATATGCATAAATTTATAAATATATTTAAGTCTGAACATAAATGAGTATTTGGTTTCAGAGAATGAAGAGTAAAGATGGCAAAGTAGGGACTTTGTTTATCTCATATCCAGGGAAATAATTCTAATACATCTCAAAATATTTGTTTTGTACATAAAGATTTTTTTAAGGATTCTTTTTTTTTAAAGATTTATTTTATTTTTTATTTTTAGAGAGGGAAGTCAGAGAGAAAGAGAAGGAGAGAAACATCAATTTGTGGTTGCCTCTCACATGCCTGCAACCCAGGCATGTGCCCTAGACCTGGAATTGAACCTTTGATCCTTTGATTCGTAGGCCGGCACTCAATCCACTGAGCCACACCAGCCAAGGCAGAAAGTATTTTTTTAAACCAGTGTTTGAATTCATGGGATTTTAATGTAATTCTATCAGGATAAAGTGCATATTTATAAATTTAAGGTCTACTTGATCTTTAAAGGATTAAATATTAACCTTGGCATGTTTCAGTGCAGGAAATTTATAAGGCTAACTTAAAAGCTTCGTTTTTAAATAATTATTAAAAACTGTAGGGTTGTACAATGAGTAAAAATAGGACTAATTCCAGGCCTTATTTCTAAGGTTTTTAAAAATGGAGAAATCTATCTTCTAAGACTACAGGATATAAGATAGCTTCAAAATATATCCAGCGTTTGACTTTTACAGATGGCAATCTTCTTATTGGAAGCTAAAAGACCTGGGTACTAGATTCAGCTTTGCCACATACTGGCCATGGGCACTTGCCAGACCACAGATGGTCAAGTGAATGAGCTGGACCTGAGGACCTCTAAGGACCCTCCTCTTGAGCATTCTTGGATCCTCTCATTTATTTTTAAGCATTTTATTATTAGGGTCACATTGTTCTTTACTAAATGTAGCTAAAGGTTCAATAAACGTTTCACTTGAATATTTTTCCTTACTATAGTAAAGACCTAATTAGGTTCTGAAAGGTATATACAGTGGTATGATGCATGTAAGTGAGAATCTATAATATCCATCAACTTGTGCGAGAGGCCAAATTAGTGATACGCAAGTTATAGGAATTGCACTGGGTTGAATACTTCTAGTTAAGTTGGTTTGAAAGGAGCTCTCAGAAGAAGAATTGGAGCAGGAATTTCAAAGATGATAGGATTTAGATGGTAGGATAAGAAGCAGGGTGGAATGTCACATATCAAAGATACAGTCCTTCTCAGGCCATATTCAAGGAACATCGACTGTAGTGATTTTCATTTAGTGCCACATATATGCACTATAGAGAGCTTTGATTAAGTCTTTTTTATCCAGTGGGCAATGGTAGCTGTTGAAGATTTTTGAGCACAATACTCAACATGCCAAAAAAAAGCATTTTAAGAAGCTTAAGCTACAGTCATTATGTCAGAAGGATTATAATCAGGAGAGAATGATGACAACCAGCACAGAAAGGGGATTACTGTAGTAGCCCAGGGGCAAGGTGATGAGGGCCTAACAAAAACTGAGATATAGATGGCGTTTGTGTGTGTGTGCAAATTTATTTATTTATATATGTGTACATACATATCTCTTTATGTACATGCATGCATATGTGTTTTGTGTAGATTGTGCATATATTTGTATGGGTATGTATAAAATATTTGGGACAGGTAAAATATAATGCTGAGTGGTAAATGCCCTGAGAAGGTAGAGACTCCTGACACTATACCCATTGTCTCTGAAAGCAAAAGTTGATTCAGAAAAGCAAGAAGATGAATTGAGGAAAGGTGGTGGGGAGCAAGGTAGGATATGAACCCTCTCTTCATGGTGGACGTTGTTGCATAAGGGCAGGCTAGATATAGCAGCGGTTGTCCCCCAAAGAATTCTTGCCTGTTAGGAAGTAGAAATGCATGGGAAAGATTTCCAGGTATGTTTTCTCTCCACTTGAGAACATATTTTCTACCCTGTTGGAATTCAGACAGTTGATATACAAAGTATAATTTTTTTACATTTGTTAAACTAGAACTTCTAAAGGCCTCTGATATTTTATGTATTTGTTAGTCAATTTTGTTACTCTTTGTTTTTGAAAGTAATCTGACACTTAAAAACTATTTTTCTAAAAATATAATTTTTATTTGAATTTACTTTATTTACATTAATGAGATTTTATTGAGCATAAAGGTATATACTGGAGCAATAAACAAAACTTTTGATTTGATTTAGGTTTGCTGAAATGATAGCTACAAGGATAGGTAGCATGTATCAACCTTCTCCTGACATATTATTAAGTTAATGATAATTCTTATTATCATTACTTACTATACAGATTCAGGGTAATGAAATGTAGAATCTGTCATATAATTAGTGTTAATACCAATGAGTGGTTTCCTATAAAGTTTCATGAGAATGCACAAGGTGGAGATTAGTCAAAGTTTTATTAAAAAAAATGTATTATAACTTTATCCAGCCATCAGTGGCTATGAGACTTTAGATACTGCCCCAAAATAATATATTGGCAATTTTTTTCTTTCTTTTATAGCTGTAAATCCAATGATTATTTTCACTAAGCTGCAGACTGATCCCACTTACACCTAAATAAGGAAAGTAGAAATATGTAGAAGGTAACAAATAGTTGGGGTTTCGGTTATGAGGTTTAACACATATGCAGTGAACTTGTTTCACAGCTTTAAAAAGGGTAAGATGATAGCATGGGAGGCTGATCCAGACAGGAAAAAGACTACCTGAGAAGCCAGAAACTAGAGTTTTGTTTGATATCTCTTTTTGAAGTTAAAGGTGTAAAGACTTTAAATGCTATCAGTGAAAAAATATGAGTTATCTATATATAGCTGTGAGTGTTTAATAAGCACATGGTACATGAAATAAAGCATAAAATGCAATATAATAGCAACTCAATATATATGGAAAGTTTATTTTTTTTTTACTACATTTTTAACATAGGATATAGTGTATAAGCTGACCTGCAATTTTCAGTAGAGCAAATGTTCTTTTGCCCTGAGGTCTGTCTCTAGAAGGAGACTTACTGTGGCCTCCGGAATCTTCCTTAGTAGACTAACTGGAGTGCATCTTGTCTTCTCCCAGACACAGCAGGCACTCAATAAATGTGTGGATTGATAGAAAAAAATTTTAAAAAATCAAGACCTTAAAACCAGGTGGCCACATGCTGAAGAATGAGCGACCAAAGTAGCTGAGTCGAAGCATTCTGGTTGAGTCTCTGGCTCCAACTATCAACTTCAGCACAGGCATTAACCTTCTAGAGTGGTGAGCCACCCAATTTCATTTTCCTAAAACAGTGATTCCTGAGACAAGGGTGGTGGGAGAGTTGCTACCACCCCTACTTTGGGGACCAATGTCTGGAGACATTTTAGTTGTCACAAATGGGGGAGTGAGGTAGTCTGGCACCTAGTGGGTAGAGGCTGGGAATGTCATCAACTTCCTATGATGCACAGGTCCAAGACAAGGAGTTTACAATCCAAAGTGTCGCTAGTGCTTACATTAAGAAACCCTATTCTAGAAGAGTACTGTGCAGATGACACTAGGAAGAAGAGGCAGGCAGTGTAAATTAAATGACAAATTCAGTAATCAAAAAAAAGTATAAAAGACTAGCTCTGTCAATTTAACCAAGGAAATTAAAACATACACAAATGTAACCAGGGAGATTAATATAAGAGGCAAATGTTCACACTGAACTAGATGAAAATTGCCAATATTGAACAGTTTTTCAAAAAGGGGGGGGGGTGATTTTGTATGGTTCAAACTTAAAAATTGCTGCATTTATATTTTAAAAATTAATTTAAGAAGTAAAATATGGAGGGATCTGCTTAGTTCAGTGTCAATATGGAAAACATCTGAGATTGATTTCGTCTGAAAGCCCAATTGAATAAGTAGTGTAAGTCTGCACCCCCAAAGCCGAAAGCACCGAAGCATGAATGGAGGGAGGGAGGGGCTCAGGGTGGTTCTCTTCCTCCCATGCCTGCCACCCAAGTAGCTGAGAGGAAGAAGAATGGTGAGAAAATGGCTTGTGTGGTGAAGAATTGGCACACGGGCACAGATCATTGCTTCCTTCCAATGTCTGGAGCCTCATCTGCAAGGAGACAGGAATTGGGGTGTCTTACTGCCAGAGCAGGGACTGTTATAAGACTCCAGCTCACCACCAGAGACATTTTCTAACCCAGGGCACTGTTAAGGCATGGAGGGTGATGTATTGGAGGTTTGTATGCCTCTTAAATGCTTAATTATTCATCCAAGGCTATTTGCCCTGGCTGTCTCACATGCAGCCTGGGCAAGGACATCTATTTTAGAGCTTTAGCCTGGCCTTGCATTTAAGTCGCTGTATCCTTGAGTCCGTGACCACATAGCCTTTTCAGGTTTGAGCTTCTTATTTCATGAACTAAGGTCATTGTTGTTCTTTTTGGGGCCTTGGAAAGGTGAAGACAGGTCTTCAGTAGGCGTGGTGCAGGCACTACAGATGGGATTTATTGTTTGAAATATCACTGTTGACCTGCAAGACCATCTTTTCCTATTTAGAAGTCTATGAAGGTTTTTAAAAAATTCACATTTTTCTTTAGGCAGAAAAGAGCTGAGAGACAGCAGTATTTCAAGTGTTAAATAGTACTGGGAGAGGGTGGTGCTTTAACTCTCATTTGAAAAGGAGTGATTTTCAATATAAGAGATTTGAAATCTTGACTGTGGTTTATGATCCATAAAGGATAGTTTGGATACAAGGAAACGATATCAGGCAAAGCACTTTAAATTGCAAGTTTTGTTTCTGTGAGAGAGTATTCTCCTTGTGGAGAATAATCTCTTCTTGTCTGCTAATTTCTTTTCAATGCATAGCAATAAGTGGTAGTGTGATAATTGCAGTTTATTCAACTATTAATGCTATTTACTGGAACACATTTTAGAGAGAATATTGTTTTCTATAGAAATCATAAACTACAGTTTTTCTTTTGTTTTTTCATGGAAAAACATTCTTACCAAGGTTTTCCAAAGGAAAACCCCTATGGGCTAGAGAAATTTTAGCAGACAAGAACTTTTTACTAATAAGATATCAAAATAGAACACCACTTTTTTCAGCACTGGAGTCTTGTGTTGAACATGTTCGGCATGGTCCTGTTATCAAGAACCAGTGCCTTCACGTCTTCCCCTTGGTCCCCATGGAGCCGTATGCTGTTCTTCCCTGGCCTTGCTCTGCATAGCTGTGCCCTGCCCCTAAGAGGTCATTGCTGGAAGGCTGGGGCCATGCTTTATTATGCCTCAGACTCCTCCCAGCAGCTGACATGGTACCTTCAACCCAGTCAGCACTTGAGAAATTTGTCATCTTATTGTTAAGTGTTTTTTAATGAAATTATCAGAATGACTTGGCTTTCATTTCACACTTTTTTAATGAGTAGATTTTAAGTTTAAATTTTAATTTTCAGTTGATCTTTACTAAATACTTTAGTATCATGATTAAAATGACTCTGTAATATAAAAGCAATGATGTAAAAATCCCATTCGATATTGCAAAAAGAAAAATAAAATACCTAGGAATAAACCTAACCAAGGAGGTAAAAGGCCTGTATGCAGAAAGCTACACAACACTGAAGAAAGAAAACAAGGAAGACACAAACAAACGGAAACATATACCGTGTTCATGGATTGAAAGAATTAACATCATCAAAATGTCCATACTACCCAAAGCAATTTACAGATTCAATGCAATACCTATTAAAGTACCAATGGCATATTCCACAGACATAGAACAAACACTTCAAAATTTTATATGGAATCATAAACGACCTCTAATAGCCACAGCAATTTTGAGAAAGAAGAGCAAAGTAGGAGGGATCACAATACCTGACACAAAACTGTATTACAAGGCCACTGTAATCAAAACAGCCTGGTACTGGCACAAAAACAGGCACATGGGCCAGTGGAACAGAACAGAGAGCCCAGAAATAAACCCAGTTCTCTACGGTCAATTAATATTCGACAAAGGAGGCAGCAACATAAAATGGAGTAAAAGTAGCCTCTTCAACAAGTGGTGTTAGGAGAACTGGACAGCTACATGCAAAAAAATGAAACTCGAGTTCCAGCTTATACCATACACAAAAATAAATTCAAGGTGGATAAAGATTTAAATATAAGCCGTGACACCATTAAAGTCCTAGAGGAGAACATAGGCAGGAAAATCTCAGATATTTCACGCAGCAACATTTTTACTGATACGTCCCCTAAAGCAAGGGGCATAAAGGAAAGAATAAACAAGTGGGATCTCATTAAAATAAAAAGCTTCTGCATGTCTAAAGAAAACAGTATTAAAATAAAAAGAGAACCAACTGTATGGGAAAACATATTTGCCAATAATACCTCAGACAAGGGTTTAATCTCCAAAATATATAAAGAACTTACATAACTCCACTTTAAGAAGACAAGCAACCCAATTAAAAATGGGCAAAAGACTTGAACAGACACTTCTCCAAGGAGGACATACATAGGGTCCAGAGACCCATGAAAAGATGCTCAATATCGCTAGTTATCAGACAGATGCAAATTAAAACCACAATGAGATACCACTTCACACCAGTCAGAATAGCCATCATAAACAAAGCAACAATCAACAAGGGTTGGAGAGGTTGTGGAGAAAAGGGACCCTAGTGCACTGTTGGTGGGATTGCAGACTGGTACAACCACTATGGAAAGCAGTATGGAAATTTCTAAGAAAACTAAAAATGGATCTACCTTTTGACCCAGCAATTGCACTGCTAGGATTATATCCTAGGAACCCTGAAACACCAATCCAAAGGAACCTATGTACCCCAATGTTCATAGCAGCACAATTTACAATAGCCAAATGTTGGAAGCAACCTAGGTACCCATCAGTAAATGAATGGATCAAGAAACTGTGGTACATTTACACAATGGAATTCTATGCAGCAGAGAGAAAGAAAGAGCTCCTACCCTTTGCAACAGCATGGATGGAACTGGAGAGCATTATGCTAAGCGAAATAAGCCATGAGAAAGATAAATACCATATGATGTCACCTTTAACAGGAACCTTATCAACAAAACAAACAAACAAGCATAATATAACCAAAGACACTGAAATTGAGAATAGGCTGACAGTCACCAGAGAGGAGAGGAGAGGGAATTTCAGGGGAAAAGGGGAAGGATTTAGAGCAACAAGTATAAAAGACACATGGACAAAAATGGGGGGGGGGGTTGGAAATGGGAGGTAGCTGGGGAGGGCTGGGGTGGTGGGCTGGGATGGGAGTAGAAGACAGAAAACTGTACAAGAACAACAATTAAAATAAAATAATATTTTAAAAAAATAAAAGCAATGATGTATGAGGCTCTAGAATTTACAAAATGCTTTCAGGTTGGTCTCCTGTTCCCTAAGAAGTAGTAGTAATTCTGTTGTCCAAGCAAAAATTAAAAAACAAAAAAGTATCTGTTGTGACTGCTTTATGTAACTCATCCAGATCTTTATCCTACATTGGTGGGTGGTCTGTACACTACCATAATTGAATGATCGCTGGATTTCTTTTTTTTAATACAGAACATGGACATGTTAAAAGCTTCAATGTTACTCTTATGTGCAGGTGGATTTTTTTATTTTCAAGGAACCAAACTAAAGCATATGCATTTTCTGTTAGCCTAGAATGAAAAGAATGAATAATAATGATATCCCTAAGTTTATTACTTTCCTGATGTGATAATACTCCAAAAGACATGGGAAGTTCCAACAGAAATAGTTTTCCCCTTTAACTTATTTCTGGTCATAGGCTGGGAAACAGCCCAGCAGAGCTCAGCACCACTTAGCAGGCTCACTTTCACCCAAACCTGAGAAACAGGTTTCCCTGTTTATGAGAAACAGGTTTCCCAGGTGAGAAGAAAACACTTTTAAATCCAGTGGAGGCTAGTCTTAGCAGCACCAGAAGCTCTAAGTCTTTCAAGCAGAGTTGAGGCTGGTGTGGGTTTTGTAGTGGTCCCTTTGAGGAAAAAATAGGAATCTTGATTTCTTTTTGCAATCTTGGGAAATTTCTCGGTGTTTTTCCATAAAATATTTATAACCACAACCTCCCCACACCCATGCCTGCATATGCACAGTTTCTTTCTAGCAGTTTCCTCAAAAGAATATTGAGGTGGGAGGCTCATTTTTATTTTGAAGACAGCATTTTATGACCCAGTTTCCTCATATGATAATTCTGTGAGAGTAAGAGTTATGTGTATATGTTGGAAACACATCTTTAAGCCATAATAGGCATTTTCTGACTTCACTTGAAAGTATAACTTTAATAAGTATGTCTTGCATTTTAAAATGATTAGGCAAAGTGAATGAGATGAAAGAGTATTGGTAATTTGCACTTTACAGGTGGGTAACATCCTCAAAATGGTGCTGTGCTTTATATTTGAGGCTGGTCATTCATGAATGTTAAATGGTGCTCTATTGCCTCTAAGTTAATGTTTTCTCTTCCTATAAGGAGAAGGAGCACACTTGGGTTTGTGTCCAGACCTTGGGGCAGTTTCTGGCCTTGATTGATTTCCTATCCCATGTCTGTAAAATAAAAAGGTTAGATATGACCTCAGATCTTCCCTCTCTGTTTTCATGGTTCCAAAGGAACAAATTCAATACCCTTGTTACCCAAATTCAGTAGAGATGTATTTTCCCTAGTTAATTCCTGCTTCATTCTAAGGTAACATAACCATGTAGCTGGATTCCAGCATGGGAGCGAGATGATTATTCATCATGGGTGATGTTGATTAAACCTACCTAAGTGTATTAAGGCTATGGTTTTATCCAGTGATTTCTTTTTAATATTGTAAGAAGAATCTATTTCTAGCAAATGCATTCCTAAGTCATACTGGGAACAGTATGGCTGCCTGTCTCTTGCATACCTGTTTTAATTAATATGTGTGCATATTTTAATCATTGCAGTAATTCCTACCTTAATGGTATTGCTTTCATAAATTATGCATTTCTACTAATCTTGTTATCTATGAGTGCAGTGACTCAGCTTTTACTTCTGCTCCAAAACATTGTAAAAGCTGTAGAGGAGGGGAGTACTACAGAGTATGGAAACTTGATAAGATTTATCCTCTTCTGAAACAAGCAGCTGGTTGCCTCAGAAAAAGGAGTTTTTAGTATCCTCCTATTCCATCCTACCCACCCTGCTCCCCAGTCTCTTGTAAATTCTTGGGATGTACAAATGCCATTCTGTGTAGACTTGTTTCTGAGCTTTGGCCATCATGTTTGGTCCTCTTTCAGAGTGCAGCATGGATGTCCCGTGTTCTGAGAGCACTTTATACACACGAGTCTGAGGCAGCCTTGATGTTCCCACTGTCATCACTTGCCAGTGGCAACTCATTCAAGCCCTCATTCACTAAAAGCTCATTGTGAGGAGTTAATAACTGCTCTAGAGCATCTGCATCAACCTCATTGAGCCAGCCCGTTGTACAAACTGCAATGTTGTGGATTTGAGGCTTGTCAGTGTCACAACTATGACAGCCATTACATACTCAGACCACAACATCTTAAAGGCATGATTGGTACAGCTAGTAAGTCACTTCTTCCTACAACTCTCCAACATTTTCCTTCATCTTGTGGATCATAAATGTGCCAGAATTTCTTGATGGGTTTGCTCTCTCCTCAGTCTCCCCATTATAGGAAGCACATGTAAAAGCAGCCCATTATGATTTGTGGGCTGGAAGCAGGATGTTATGTTGTTGGTCAGAGGAAAGGGGGCTTAATATTTTGATCACATTTTCTGAGGGCTTGAGGCTGAGGGAATGACCTGATTCTTGTGGTAATGGGTAAGTTCTTTCCCAGAGCCTCTGATCTCTGAGTACCCTGAGCATCTTCACACTAATTCACTAATCTCCAAAAATGTTTTGAGAAAAGGATGCTCTGGGATATGGATGTCACATCATTAGCTCAGGCTTTCTTCCCACCAAAGAAACAATAGGCATATCCCTTTTAAACTTCCGTGTTCTCCCTAAGATCAGGAACAGCACAAGGATGTCCATTCTCACTGCTTCTATTCGATGGACAGAGTAGTAGATATTCTAACCAGGGCCATTAGGTAAGAAAATTATTTAAAAGGCATCCATTCTGGAAATAAAGAAAAGCTATCTGTATTTATAGAAAACATGATCTTGTATATAGAAAACCCTAAGACATAGGTGGCAAACCCAAAGCCCGCAGGCCAAATCCGGCCCTGCACCTTGTTTTATTCAGCCTGGCTCCTTGTTTCTACCCAGTGGCGTCGCCAAGCTCTCGCTTAACTGTTAAGGAGTAGTTACGTTTATACAGTCCTAAAATTACATTCAGCCCTTTGAAGGCAACCACGAGGCTGATGTAGCCCTGGTGAAAATGAGTTTGACACCCCTGCCCTAAGAAATACACATACATACACTAGTAGAATGAATAAATGAATTCAGCAAGGCTGTATAGGATAATAAATCTGCATACAAAAATCAATTATATTTTTTATTTCATTCTTTTATTTTTTATTTTTATCTTTCTAATATATTTTTCATTGTTCAAGTACAGTTTTCTGCCTTTTCCCCCTACCCCTCCCCACCACCCCAGCCTTCCCCACCTCCTTGCCCTGTTTCCACCCCCCTTGTTATTATCCATGTGTCCTTTATTGTTCCTGTAAACCCTTCACCCTTTCCTCCCATTATCCCCTCTTCTCTCCCCTCTGGTCACTGTCAGCGTATTAAAAAATGAGCAAAGGACTTGAACAGACACTTCTCCAAGGAGGGCATACAAAGGATCCAGAGACATATGAAAAGGTGCTTAGTATTGCTAGCCATCAGAGACATGCAAATTAAAACCACAATGAGATACCACTTCACACAGGTCAGAGTGGCCATCATAAACAGAGCAACAAACAACAAGTGTTGGAGAGGTTGTGAATAAAAGGGAACCCTAGTGCACTGTTGGTGGGATTGCAGACTGGTGCAACCACTATGGAAAACAGTATGGAATTTCCTCAGAAAACTAAAAATGGATCTGCCCTTTGACCCAGCAATTCCACTGCTAGGATTATATTCTAAGAACTCTGAAACATCAATCCAAAAGAACCTATGCACCCCTATGTTCATAGCAGCATAATTTACAATAGCGAAGTGCCAGAAGCAACCTAAGTGCCCATCAGTAAACTAATGGATCAAGAAACTATGGTACATTTACACAATGGAATTCTGCACAGCAGAAAGAAAGAAGGAGCTCCTACCCTTTGCAACTGCATGGATGGAACTGGAGAGCAATATGCTAAGTGAAATTAGCCAGACATTGAAGGACAAATACCATATGATCTCACCTTTAACTGGACCCTAATCAGCAAAACAAACAAGCAGGCAAAAATATAACCAATTATATTTCTATACACCACAATAAACAAGTTGAAAATGAAATTAGGGAAACAGTTCCATTTATAGTAGCATCACAAAGAACAAAATTTTGTGAATAAATACAGCCAAGGAAATGTAAGATGTATACATCGAATACTACAGAATGTTGTACTAAATTTTTTTAAAGACCTAAATAAGTGGGAATATATCTCATATCCTTTGATTAGAATACTATATATTGTTAAGATGGCAATAATCCCCAAATTTATCTACAAATTCAACACAGTCCCTATCAAAATCCCAGTGGACTTTCTTGCAGAAAGAAAACACTAATCCTAAAATTCATACACAATTTTAAGGGACCTTGCAAAACCAAAACAATCTCAAAAAAGAGTAAAGTTAGAGGATTCACAGTTCCCTACTTCAAAATTTACTTCAAAGTTACAGTAATCTAAACAGTATGGTACTGGTGAAAGGTTAGACATACACAGATCAGTAGAGTCCAGAATTAACCCCATACACCTGTGGACAATTGATTTTCAACAAGGGTGCAAGAGATTCAGTAGGGAAAAAATATTCTCTTTAGCAAGTCATGCTGGGAAAACTGGATATACATATACAAAAGGATGGAGTTAGACTCCTGCCAAACAACATATATAAAAATCTCAAATGGATTAAGGACCTAAATATAAGGCTAAAACTATAAAATTCATTTTAAAAAGAGATAGGAGTAAATTGTTGTGATCTTGGACTTTGCAGTGAATTCTTAGGTATGGCAACAAAAGAAAAAAATGCATGAATTGTACTTCATCAAAATTAAAATCTTTTGTGTATCAAAGAACACTATCTAGCAAGTAAAAAGACAACTCACAAAATAGTAGAAAATATATGCAAATCATATATCTGGTAAGGGTCTAGGGCCAAGAACACATAAAGAAGTCTTATAACTCAACAGGAAAAAAAAAAACAGCCCATTTTAAAAATGGTGGAGGATTTAGTCATCTCCAAAGAAGATACAATAACAGGCAACAAGCACATGAAAAGATGTTTTTCATTATTAGTCACCAGGGAAATGTAAATCAAAGCCACAGCAAGATACCATTTCACACTCACTAGGGTGGCTATTATACTATTTTCTTTTCAAAATGATGGGAAATAACAAATGATGAGGAAGTGAAGAAATTGGAACTCTCATACACTACTGGTAAAAATATTAAATGGCAAAGCGGCTACAGAAAGATTGGTAGTTCCTCAAAAGTTAAACATAACTTTTATGTTGTGGTTAACTTTGGTTAACTTTGGCTGCTGTAGCTCAGTTGGTTGGAGTGTCATCCCGTAACCAAAAGGTTGCAAGTTCAGTTCCTGGTCAGTGCACATACTTAGGTTGCAGGTTTGGTTTCCAGTCCAGGTACATAGGACTCCCAGTCAGGGTGCGTACAGGAGGCAACCAGTTGTTGCTTCTCTCTCACACTAATGTTTCTCTCCTTTCCTTTCTCTAAAAGAGCAATGGAAAATGTCCTTGAGTGAGGATAAAAAAATTTTTTTAAACAGTTAAACATAAAATTACCATATTAACCAGCAGTTTCACTTCTAGGTATATACTCAGAGGAATTGACAATAGGTATTCAAACAAAAATCTGTACACAGATTTTCATGGTAGGACTAATGAAAATCATAGGAGTCACTAAAAGGTGGAAACAACCCAAATGTCCACCCGTTGGTAAAAGGGTAAATAAAATGTAGTGTAGCCATACAATGGAATATTTTTTGGTCATAAAAGAAAATAATATATTGCCATGTGCTGCAACATGGATGAACCTCGAAAACATGCCAAGTAAAAGAATCGAGGAGGGAAAAAAAGCCCACCTACTATACTTACTGTATGAGCCATATTCTGCAGTGTCCATGATAGGCATGTTCATAGAGACAGAAAGCAGAGTAAGTTGCCTGATGGAGGGGAAATGGAGAATGACTGCTAGTGAGTAGAGGGTTTCAATTTTAGGTAATGAAAATATTCTCAAGTTAAATAGTGATGATAGTGCACAATTTTCTGAATAAACTAAAAACTGAGTTGAACACTTTAAAGGGTGAATTTTATTACATGTAGATTATGTCTCAATGATGCTCTTACAAACAAAAAGAGCAGTTAAGATAACCTGGTGATACAACAACTCCAGTATAAATTAAATTCATATAGTTTTCTCAAAATCCATTAATCAATCTCCCACTTTTCCTGAGCAGTCTTCATCAGTATAAAGGCAAGGAGAGTTTTTCTTTATAGAGGTGTGGGATTAAGCGTAAAGCAATCATAAAAAATATGGGCTTGAGAGTTGCGAAGACTTTCTTGGCCACCTGCCTGGTGGTTTCCTCTCTCCTGAAATCCCAATGCTATGCACATTGTCAGAGTGGCTCCTGTAACTGTCAGAAGGTTATTTTTTGTAATGAGAAGCACTAGGGCAATTGTGTTTTCCCAGTCTTGGAACCAACTCATCTATCATGTCATATTTCTCCTGGACTTGATAACAAAGTTATACCAAGAGAAGTCCCATTTTTCTGGCATTCATAAAAATCTGCTTTTTCTCCAGATTGCATGTGGGTAATGTAAAGGACATCAGCAGGGATCTTGAGAGTAATTTTTAGCTTTGTCCTGCTATATTTTTATTTATAGTGACTTTTCTGTAAGTGCAATGCTTGTGACATGATCTTCCGTGCCTTTTTTAAAAAGCCCATATTTTAAAGGCTTTGTTTTTATCAATGAAAAATGCTACCTGAATCAATGTAGAACATGGAAGAGTCCAGGTATCCTCTTGTGGTATGTAACGGATGTCTTTGTGCATGTGATGGAGCTGAGACTCACTGGCAGAAGCAAGAAGAAACAAGCCTTGGGACTTTGAGGCCTCTTCAGATCTGTGCTTCTGGTTAACTAAAACCTTTTGGTCACTGAGCATTTCTGAGCTTTGCCAGTAGGGCCATAATTGATACCTAGAAATGTGCTCTCTAGGTACTGCAGGATTGTGGCTGTCTTTTGAATTGTTAAAGAAAACTTAAATTATATCCAGGTTTAGTGTTAAAAATATCACTTTCCATTTAAAGTTTTTATAATTAGTAATTCCACTTGGGCATGGAATGGGTCATACCTTTTTATTAACCAGATTAGTGGGATAAGCAGATCTGGACATAACCCATATGACCAAACAAGAGCTTTGTATAGAATTTTCTAGATAAAAGACAGGTATCTTATCTGAAAAAAAATGATGAACTTATTGTGTAGCATTTTAGTTTTCTTAAAAAGTTAAGGGAGGAGTTGAATGATTTTTGCATGCATAGATTTTATTTCTTAACAATTCTCTTTGGCCTCCTGGAAGGTCTGAATGACTTTAGGTGGAATAACCGGATCTGTTTGCTCCTGAGGAGCAGGCATGAGTTCCCTAAGAAAAGCCCGGGAGACAGATGGCTGGCTATTATGTTACAACCATCATCTGCTGGGCCATGAGCAAATATTAAGTGAATAATATATACGTAATTGGTGTGAAAGTACAGTTGCAACATTTCTAATTCTGTTTGAAGGATGGGGACTTCTTGAACATTTGTGTTTCATAGAATACTATTTTGAAATGCTTTTTGTTTACAGGACTAATCCATTTTAAACTATTTTAAAGTGAACATTTTGCCTCATTTTTGACATGACAGTGCGATGTTTTGAATTGAAGTGGCCTGTAATGGCCCTTTTTTTTTATTTTCCATAACAACACGAGCACTAAATTATAACTGTGCAATTATGTAAACAATGGAAATGCTTCAGGAATGAATCCTTCCTTTTAAAATTCTCATTTTGTGTAATTGTTGGTAGGTTTGGAACCATAATAAACAAAATTATTTTACACATTTATCGTTCTAAAGGTCAATTATAAGAAAACTAAAGAAACAACACTATGCAAAATGAATAAACCAATTTCTGTTGCCATCACCATATGTTTTTTCTTATCACTTTCGGTTTTTCCAGTTACTGTGTACATAGCATTCAATTAAAGCGATTCATTTACCAGGCTGAATGTGGTTTGTGTTTATAGAACTGTGCTGTGGAGGAGAGGAAACAACACGCCTCTATTTGAATTACCTGATTTTTTGTAAGATCAGTGATAAGAGACAGATGTTCTCACCAGTTACTTTCTCATAAACCTAAATCTTTTGATAAGCTGAAAATTCACAATTATCATCTTACAGTCTAGTTTTCACACTCAGTGTATAACATGTGTGTGGACTTTCAACCAAAAATAATAGAAAAATACTAGTCTGTTTACTATATGACAGCATTTTAAAAAATGAGTTTTATTTCCCTTGAAGAAAAGCTTGTGAAAGAGTTTTGTCTGTGTTTTAAACTGATGAATTTTCAAGAGTAAACAATTTCTATTTTTCATTGAGTTTATTGTTTAGTGTATTATTTTTAGTCTGCTTAGAGTTTGAGAAATAAACTAATTTTTTGCTACTGGAATCACTTGTGTAGGGTAAATAGACAAATGGAACCTAGAAAATACATAAAGATCATTTTCCTGTTTTTCTTTCACTTACTGTAAACACTATGGGTACTTGTTGTAATGCTTTGCTAAGGATATTTCTTGAAAGCATTAATGTCTAGAGTTTTTTTAATTTCTGGGATAATATAACCTAAGACACTTATTTGTGCCACCTTTGTAATGTTTTTGAATGTTCTTTCTGAATGTCATCAAAATAATAGTTCATAAAATTCTGCAAAGTAAATTATAGAAAGTAAAATCTTTCATAGTCCTTCTATTTAAAAAAATTTTTTTTACTTGTCACTTGTATGGCCCTTTACATTTTATAGAGTCATGTGTTCACATCTATCATACCATTAGATAACAGCTCTGTAAAAGGAAATCATCCCATTTTATGGGAGAGAAATGTGAAGCTCTAGGCATGACAAGATCTGCCCATGGTCACATATACTAGGCCTTGAACCCAGGCCTCGTGATCTCAGTTCTAGAAAGACATTTCCCACTGGTGGTCACAATGGAGGTGGCACTGAATAGCCTCAAATTGTACGGTGGGAATAATGGCCTCTTTCTAGTCCTTTGACTCTCCTGGGTATTTTCTGCTTATAACACAGGATACTAGTTTTCCAGAATAATTTTATTTAAGTTCAAAAAAGTACTTTGAAAACAGACAAATAATATTCACTTCAGATGTGGACATGATAATAGCTTGAGGTTGTACATGAATAATAGGCATTTGGGAAGCAGTGTTCTGTGCTGTCTATGTATAAAGCCCTGGCAACTGTGAAGAAAATTTCAGAGTCTCAAGATTTTTATTTTTCCAAAGATTCCATTTATAGCTATGATCTTGATGTATCAAGGGGAAGGTGAAAGAAGGAGTCTATTAGAAGTGAGTGGAACATTTTTTTGGATGTCCCTCTTTTGAGAATATACAGCTCTCTTGAGTACCACACAGTTATTCCTAATTTTAAAATGTTAACCACAAAAATGAAATATTTGGGTTGTTCTGTTTCAGTGTAGATAAGCAAAATAAGCAGGCACTTGGCCATAATTTGGCAGACTGGCCATATATTTCCTGTTTAACCCACACATTAACCTACTCCAGTGCTGTCTTTAACTGACCTCAGCAGCACAGGCCCTGCTTCTCCTTGGGGCGCTATCTTATGTGGGTGGCAGGATACGGTAGGCTAGCCATCTGTTATTTTGCTCTCTCTTTCCAATCTTCTTGCCCATAGAAACAGGCTCCACTGAAGTGACTGGCCAAGGTCCAGGGGTATGGGGATCTGTGTGACTTTACCTTGGTTACGTGCATTTCTGCTGTCTTTAGCATCAATGACAACTCAGTAATTTTTTGTGAATGCCCCATTTACAGATCATTGCCTGTGCACATATGAATCTCATAAAGCAAATGGATTTCTTTTACAAATTTTGGCTTTAGTTTATTAAAGGATTTCATTCATAATTACCGTAAACTTAACCTAGAAAAACATTTTTAAATTAAAATTCTAAATTCCAGTTGTGAAAATGGCTTATTCAATTTCAGTATGGGCTAAAGATACTAAAAATCTATAGTGTTCAAGGCTTAGTTTCGCATCTCAACAGATGGAATTAACACTATAAACATAATAAAGTTAACATCATGGTTGTTTGCATTATTAATCTTCAAATGCATGGCATTCTGCTACCTTGCTAGCCAGGTTTGCACAAATCCTTTCATTGCAGCATATGTCAACAGAAATGTGCTTCCATCTGCTGGATAGCTTGATGCTTGATATTCTGAGACACGGCCTAGCACAATGCGTACCTCTGTGAGTAATTACAGGTGTGTGGTGGGGAGCCCAGGGCATTAATCAGAGGCTTAATTATGAAGAAGGTGGATCTTTTGTTCCTCTTGGAGCATGAGTTTACCACACATTTTTAAAACTGCAGCATCCATCTGCTAAGCCCCTTAGAATGTTTACCTTGGCTGATATGGACCCTAAAGTGTATCAAAGGATGTGATTAAAGCAGGTTTAAACATTAACTTGGAAGAAGTGGTTCAGGTTTTTTCTTTCCTTCCTTCCTTCATTTTATCTGTCTGTTTATCTGTATATTTATTTTTGTGTATAGGTGAAAGTCTGCTGAAATTCTAAAACTTTAAATTAGGACTTGCTGAACCATTTACCATATATGAGCTGTAATAGAGTAAGCATTGGACAGTCGATTTAAGCATATAAACAGCAAAATTTGTAGAAACAAAATGAGTCCAGTATGTAAAGAAAATAAATAAGTCTTTTATGAACACAAAAATTATCTTTTTAGATAAGAAGTGAGGTTATTTTGATTACAGAACACTTATGTTAGACTCCAGCATGTTGCTACTGCTTTGCTCTAATTTCATCAAATTAAATTGAGATTATTTTGAAGGATTTTTGAAACAGCCACACTGAAATCTGAGAAAATAAACGAAATTGTTTTTTGTATTTTGAGACGGACTATAGGTTGTACAACTATTTGTAACATAGCTATAATACGTTAGCCTGTTTGATTAATGTGCATTGCCTAGAGCTACATAAAAGTAGTTTTTGGGTTTCTTACTGATCCCCCTTGTGCACACACACTTACACAGATGGTTTCATAGATGTGGCCTGACCACAGGTGGCATGAATGCTGTCCAGTGGAGTCCTGGTCTGTTCTGCAACAGGCTGAATGGGTGACTGCCTCAGAACAGAGCTGGTGGGCAGGGGCCAGCTAGCCACTCACCAGTGAGAGGCTGTTCCAAACACAGGAATACCAGGTGTCTGAGCAATTGGTGTTCTTCACACTGCACACTGTGAAAAAAGGCTACTGCTGCACTTTGTACTTAGACTTCACAATCACACTTATACTCAGAGCCACACCAACTACCTGCCCTTAGAATATGACCAATCACAACACTACCACAGCACTCCATGCATTCCTATTGTTCAACCCATGAAATTACCTGAAGAGTAAAAATTTCCATCTTTTTGCCTGCTTTAAGATATTTTAATGTAACAATATGTTAACTTACGGAAATTGAAGAATATGGAAATTGAAAGATGTTCAAAGGTTTTATTTGTATATTTACCTTAACACTTCTGCAGCTTGTCCAGAGAGCTCACCTTTAGGTGGAAGACATAAGAGGTGTCTAGGCCTAATGCCACAATTTAGATTTTGGACAAATCATCTTATAGTTTAGTGTCCCAATTCTCTTATATGTAAAATGGATACAATAAACCTTGGACTAACTCATCTCCCAGTACCCCCTTTACTGAGAACTTTCTGTGATCTGTGTTCTTTTGTATTATTTTACAGTGGTCATGTAGAGACTAATTGACTCCTTTACAATTTTGTTATTGAAAATTACAGTTGTGTTTTTTTCTCTTCCCTTTTAGGATATCTTAAATACCATTATAAGGCACTGTCCACCCCGTTTTTTTTCCCTGGGTTTGCCTGGCTTTTCAATACTGGTGGGAGACTTTATCATGGCTGCTGCCAGGGTTCTTGGTACAGACATGCTGGCGGTGAGTATGACAATGCTCAGCATCCAAACTCCCAGGAGGCTTCACAATTGCTAACAAGGTTCAGATTTCTCCACTCTTAACAGGTGTTGACTCATTAGTGCAATGTGAAACTCGGTTCTCAGATAGATGCCCTGACAGCTGATGTGTGAAATTGTAGGATAAAGTGACACACCGGTATTGGGAAGGCGTTTCATCAAAAGGCCAGAGTGTGAAAAATCATATCCTCACTAATATTTCAGCACATGTACACAGTCAGAAGCAGGACTTGTCTCTTAGAATTTTATTAGCATTTTCTAGTAAATAGTGACACAGACTTAGATGTATGTAATAGAGAATTTTAAGTGACCATTATCGATAATTTTTTTCATTATTGCCTTGTTTATTAGAAGTCTAGTAGGAAATATTTTCTTAAAATGTTAGAACATAAGGAGATATCTGTGGTAAAGATAGAATTTTAAGTGCACATTATCAACATTTTTTATTATTGTCTTAGTTATTAGAAGTCTAGTACAAAATAGTTTTAAATGTTAGAACACTAACATTTTAACCAGAAAGTGAATATATATTTTATTAATGTGCAGAATTCCTGTACTGAAAATTTGGAAGCATGTGGACTGACTAAATGGGTATTAAGAGCTTAAAAAAGAATTTATTTGCAATCTCCATCTTAATTTCCACTATTAGGGCAATATCTTAATGCCTTTTGAGAGAACACTCATACATTTAAGTTTAAAGGGTTAAAGGGCTTCTTACATTTGCGCTCATTATAATTGTTACCTGTTCAGATTCATTTTTTTTCCTTTTCAAACAGTGTAAATAAAACTAGCTTTACTGGCCTGCTGCCCCCAATCCTCACTTCCTCTCACTCCCTACCCTCCACCTGCCATCCTCTGTGGGTTCTCTCTTCAGTCTGCTGCCCCCTCCTCAGCCACCCACCCGTCTCCAAGCTTGTGACTCACTGACAGGCATCCTCAGTGCAGAGAGGTGGGAGCCAGAGCCAGAGCCAGAGCGTTGCATGAGTGCCTTTTATCAGAAGTTCTAGGCACTTTGTAGAACTTCTGCCATACAGGTAGATGGTGAATCTTACAGCACATTTTTAAATAATGGCTACCGTCTGGAAGAAATTGATGATGGTTGGTGGTGGAACCTGTGGCAAAACTTGCTTGCTCATTGTTTTTAGCAAGGACCGGTTCCCAGAGATGTATGCACCTACAATGTTTGAGAACCGTGTGGCAGATATTGAAGTGGAGTTGGCTTTGTGGGACACGGCTGGTCAGAAAGATTATGATCGCTTGAGGCTTCTCTCCTACCCAGACACCGATGTTATACTGACATGTTTCTCCATTGACAGCCCTAATAGCTTAGAAAACATCCCATAAAAATGGACTCTGGAAGTCAAGCATTTCTGTCCCAGCATGACTATCATCCTAGTTGGGAACAAGGAGGATCTATGGAATGATGAGCACACAAGGTGGGAGTTAGTCAAGATGAAGCAGGAGCCAGTAAAATCAGAGGAAGGCAGAGATATGGCAAACAGGTTTGGTGCTTTTAGATACATGGAATGTTCATCAGTAAAGACCAAAGATAGAGTGAGGGAGGTTTTTGAAATGGCCCTAGAGCTGCTCTGTACGCCAGACTTCGGAGGAAAAAAATCTGGATACCTTGCCTTGTGAAACCTTGCTGCAAGCACAGCCATCATGTGGTTTATGTTAAAGTTCTGTTTATTACTCTTAGGGTATGATTACTGGCCTTTTTCATTGATCTATAATTTGCCTAAGATCATAGTCAGAAGTATTTTGCTACCAGTGTGTAGAAGCCAACCATGATTATTAATGATGTCCCGCCTACCTGACCTGCAGGGTCCTTCTGACGCCTTTCTAGTTCAAGGAATTTCTTAACTTCTTGCTTCTTTCTAGAAACAGTAATGGTAACTTTTGTGAATTAGTCTGTAACTACTTCATAACTGACATGTCTTACCTGCCATCTGTCAGCTGCAAGGTACACTGGTGAGTCCTCACTTCAGAACTTTACTTCTGAACAGATTTCATTGGCATAGCACTGGAGTGGGAATCCAGTTTTTTCAAAATGTGTTCATCCAGAAAAGTCCCAAGCCCATGCAGCTGTAGCAAAGTTACAGTTCTGTGGTTTCATGTCAGTTACCTTACAATTATAGTGTTATACAGTTATAGTGCCACTTAATATATATTGCCAAAAATAAATAATATCTATCTCAAACTACATATAGTAATTTTTGTAAAATTAGATTTGGATTTGCTAGTACTGATATTTGTCATCCCCACAGAAGGTGTTGTTGTTGTTGTTGTTGTATAAGTGTATTTGAAAATAAAGTCAGATGGAAATTTTTCTTAAAAATTGACTTGACTGTTTGCCAGGGACTTGTATTGAAATCAATAGGTGTATCTAACCACCTGAATTTTGTTTGACACATTGTTACTTTTTCTCTCTTATTTCTTTTGTACCTAATTTCAGACTCCAACACTGAGTTTTAAATTAAATTGCTTTTTAATACATTGTATAACTGGTATTGCATACTGCTATTTTCATGCATTAATTTTTTTCTTATAAGGCTAAATTAAAAAACAGGGAAGGGATAATAAGGGAAGGAAAAAAGGAAGAAAAATGTTGAATTTGTTTAACTATTTTTCTCTGTGGACTATGACAATTTTAAATACTTCATTTCTAAAAAAGATTTTAGGATAATCATTCTCAAAGAACTTCAAATTTATTTTTAGCCATTCAAATTAACATTGAAAAAACTTACAGGATATGGAAAGGAAAAGCATACTATTTTTTTTCTTACTTGCTGTGAGAATTTTTTATAAAAATGCTGGCACCCTTTCTAGAGTAATATGAATGGTGTTTGTTCTTTGTGAAAACTTCTCTTTTGGCTAGATGAACTATTATAGTAGCATTCCAAGGGAGAGAGAATGAAAATTTAAGAGTTACCTAGAGGAACAATAAGTCTTTGAATTACTCTCTTAGTTTAAAATTGAAGATTAAAATTATAGGGGAACTGGTGAGAGGTGTTTAGATGTAACCCACCTGCTCAGTCAAAATTTTCAGTTAGCACATTAATTACAAGTCCAAAGTACCTCTGCTCTATCAACCTGCCCTGCTGAGGCAGTGAGGGAAAGAGAGATGCATGCACAGGTCACAGGAGATGGGCAGAAGCCTGTGCTCAGCGAACATTATTTGCAATAGCCAAAACCTAGAACTAATCCAGATATTCATCAACAATAGAACAGATGAATTGTGGTGTGCACAAAGTATAGAATAATATATATAATTCTCTTTCCATTCTTGACCTTGGAGCTTTATAGAGCCAGGACTGGGTTCAATCCCAGCACTGTCTTGTATTAGCCATCCATGGACCATATACTTAAGCACAGGGGCCTCATTTCTTCTGTATGAAAATTGGGGTTCATCATAGGCCCGGTGCGTAGGTTAAAAAAAATTATCTAGATTTACTACAACTCTATTTTCTTCTTTAAGATAGAATATTTTGTGTTTAGTTGTTATATAGTCTAGCATTGCATCTAAAAGTCCACAATGCAAGCCAGACTCACACACTGTATAGTACTTAAGGCTACTTAGGGAAAAGAATCAACTTAAAGTCTTCACTGAGACTGGTGGAAAGAGTGATAGTGAGGGATGACAGAGAAAGTCTATTTGAGAAACACCATGGACCTACTGTGAGCCAGGACCTGGTCTGGATGAGTATGACAGGGTCCCTACTCTTAGAATCAGATAAGTAAACTAAGTATTAATATTTGCACATAAGTTTCTAGCAGCCACAGTAGAATCATATCCAGAACCCAGAGGAACACCAATATAGGAATAATTAATCCTGCTTGGTAAAAGTTGGAGGGGAAGCCATGCATTTGGAAAGTCTTCATGGAAGAAGTGATGCTGAAGTAGAAGTCTGAAAGGTGATCAGTGTTCATCCAGTAAATGAGGACAGCAGCAGCCACCCCTTATCTCAAGCCAGTATTTATTGAGCATCCACTGGGATAGAGAAGTGATGAATACTGTCAAAAACTTTGCCTTCTTGGAGGATACAAACATTAAATGAATACATAATGTAACAGGAAGTGATGATTGAGCACAAAAAAAAAAAAGCAGGGATGCTAGAAAACAGGTGAAGTGACACAATCTTGAATTTGCTTTAAAATACTGAAAGTGGAAACTTTTAAGTGAATTTTAAATCTTGAAATGAAAAGTGAAAAGGAGATAGATGAGGTAAGAGTGTAACATCTTTTTTCATTTTTTCATTTTTAAAAATTTTTAAATTATCTGTCATCATCTTCATCATCATCATCATCATTATCTTAGGATATATCTTCAGAAGTGGGATCACTGGGTCAAAAGGCAGTTCCATTTTTAATTTTTTAAGGAAACTCCATACTGTTTTCCACAGTGGCTGCTGCAGTCTGCCTTCCCACAAATAGTACATGAGCATTCCCCTTTTCTCCACATCCTCACTAGCACTTGTTGTTTGTTGATTTATTGATGATAACCATTCTGGCAGGTTTGAGGTGATATCTCATTGTGGTTTTAATTTGCATTTATCTGATGATTAGTGATGTTAAGCATTTTTTCATATGTCTATTGGCATTTATATGCCTTCTTTGGAGAAGTATCTATTCAGGTCCTTTGCTCATTTTTTTAATTGGGTTGTTTGTGGTCTTGGTGTTAAGTACTATGAGTTCTTTATAAATTTTGGATATTATTCCCTTATCAGATGTGTCATTGGCAAATATGGTCTTCCATAGAGTGGATTCCCTTTTCATTTTGTTGATGGTTTCTTTTGCTGTACTGAAGCATTTTAGTTTGATGTAGTCCCATTTGTTTATTTATTTTTTTATTTCTCTTCCCCTAGGAGACATATTGGCAAACATATTGCTATGAGAGATTTCTGAGATATTACTGCCTATGTTTTCGTCTAGGATTTTTATGGTGTGGTGACTTACGTTTAAGTCTTCTATCCATTTTGATTTTATCTTTATGTATGGTGTAATTTGTTGGCCTAGTTTCATTTTTTTGGCATGTATCTGTCCAGTTTTGCCAACACCATTTATTGAAAAGACTCTCTTTACTCCACTATATGTTCTTGACTCCCTTGTCAAATAGTAATTGAACATAAAGACATGGGCTAATTTCTGGATTCTCCATTCTTTTTCATTGATCTGTATGCCTTTTCTTATGTCAGTACCAGGCTGTTCTGATTACAGTGTACTTTTAGTATAGCTTGATATCAGGTATTGTGATACTTCCAACTTTATTCTTTTTAATTAAGATTGCTGAGGCTACTTGGGGCCTTATTTGGTTCCATATAAATTTTTGTAATGCTTGTTCTAAATATATAAAATATGCCATTGGTGTTTTAATAGGAGTTGCATTGAATCTATAGCTTGCTTTGGCTAGTATGAATACGATAGATGCTTCAAGGGGGGTAAAATCTTGAATCTAGGTGTTGGGTGTATAGATATAACATTTTTTCTTCTTTTACATTTAAAGTTTTTCTTAACATAAAAATGAAAGTAATGGTAGCAGACAAGAGGGCAGAGCAATGGAGGCAGGTGCTGTTACATAAAATTACAGAGTTCTGTGGTAAGGTGGAACTTGTCAGGGTGTGCTGCATTCTTGAGCCTCTGGTGGAGATGTGAAACAAGTACTTGTATCTACAAATCTGGACTTCAGGAAGGCAGTGTTGGCTAGAGAGATATGTTGGGGAGTAAGGAACATGTTGGAGGCATTTAAATCCACGGGTTTGGATATCCCTTGGAGTGAGTATATATCTAAGAGAGAAGAGGGCAAGGAACTGCACACAAAATCCCAGAATTTAGATCCTGAGGAAATGAGAAGTTCCAGCATGGGGATTGTCAGATATCCTTGGGAACCAATAAAGTGGTGTCCCATAGGCCAAATGATTCAAGTGTTCCCATGTGCTAGTGAGCTGTCAACCTGCATTCATTGCCACTAAGGGGTAAGGTAAGGTAAGGCCTGGATGGTGACCATTGACTTTTGCATTGTGGAAGTCATGTAACAAGAAGCTGTGTGCTCACTGGCTGGCATGAACAAATCTTTACATTTTGCTATAGTAGTTTCAGATCTTTGTGTCAATTAATGAAATAAAACATTAAAGATAGAACATCTTTATCCCTGATGCCATTGCCCCTCAGAGCTGTCATTGTGCTCGCCTACACTATACTTAAGTGACTGAATGCTACTCTCCACTTCCTCATAGCATCTATTCATGTCACACTCCTGCTGGGGTTAGGAGTCTGATGGCATCATTCCTCAGATGGAATGAGATGAGAACTGTGCCGCATGGCTTGTGGATCTCTTCCCAAGCACCCCTGATGCCTTTCTCAGACTCCTCCTGCTTTAGTAACCCCAGCCCTTCCAAGCACACTTGCATGTTCTCTGGGCCCTGTGCACCTGATACCTTATACAGTTCCATGGATGCCCTGAGTGCCTTTGCCTTTTCCATTGCCACTGCCTGCAACATGCCTCTTGCCTCTGCACCTCACTTTTACTCTCCACCTGTCCAGATGTCTCCCACTCCACTATATCACTCTTAATAGCAATTTGTTTTATTGTTTTTTAACCATCCTGAGAAGAACAAATCATTACCTCATCTTGGTCCTATCCAGGGGTGTCCAACCTATGGCCCTACATAAAATCCTAATTTTACTTAAAACATTAAGATTACGTGTCACAGTGTATTTAATGTGTGGCCCTAGACAACTCTCCTTCCAGTGTGGCACAGAGACACCAAAAGGCTGGACACCTATCTGTGTGTTTTACGTTCTTTTATTTACTTAAGTACTGATCAGAACCAAGACAGGTGAAAAATGAATGTAATGGGCTCCAATGATATCCCCAGTGTGTGGCTCTCATAGCACCACTTCATTGAATTGAATATAGGTATTACTTGCCTCTTCTCCCCCATCCCACAAACCACACTGCCATGTCTCTGAGGGGGGGAAGCTCTCTTTAATTTTGTACTCAAGTATTCAACAGTATAGGCCCAGTGTGGACCCTAGAGTTAGATGGCATCATTTCAAATCAGGATTCATCACTTGAAAAACTAATTTCTCTAAGCCTGTTTTCTCACATGTAAAGTGGAAATGATAACAGTATCTATCATTGGGTTATTGAGGGTATTCTATGAGGAACTGTTTGTACAGCACTTAGAACAGTGCCTAGCAGAGTGAGAACTCCCTAAGTGTTAGCTACAGTTGTTGTAATAATTATAATAATTAGATAATAGAAGAAAGGCAGAGATGAATGGATAGATGACATACCTTTGTAATCCTGGTGCCTGTCCCCATTCTTGGCTAATCATAGCTGCTAGTTGTGTTGGTTGAATTGAAATCTAGTGAAATGCCTCCTTTAATATATACCTAATTGCAGTAATGAAAAACGAGTGCTTTTGTATCTCACTGGATGTCAGACACTGTATTTTGCAAAATAGTTCAGTAAATTTGGTAGATGATGTCTTCTCTCTCTACCTTCTGATAGTTAGCCTGACCTCTCTTCCTTATGAATTTTCATTAACTGTCTTTATAGAAAAACTAATATTAAGTTGGTATCATATACCCTTCTTTGTCAAGAACATAAGACTAAAAAGAAAAAAAAAGGTTAAACACTTATGACTGAGTCATTTGCTTTTCTGATTCTGAATGAATCTGTAGACCAGTTTTCACAGTGCTTCTTTATATCTAAATATAGTGATACTTTTCTGTTCCTTGGAAATTTGCTTTTTCATTTAGGCAAACCTGTTTGCTTAAGTATTCACCAATGGGAAAATAAACAGGCATAGCTTGATATTTTTAATCTAAGATAGAATAATTATAAAGATTTCCTTTCAAAAGCATGAAAAAGTAAAGGTGACTCCTATCAACAGTTTCTAACTTACAGGGAGTAAAACGTGTTTCACTTTTGTGTGTGCAGGCACCTCGTTCAGAAGCTCTCACCATTCTCGGCTCTCTTGTCTGCTTTCCAAATACCTACCAGGAGATCCCTTTGCTGCAGTCAGTGCCAGAAGTTAGCAAAGTCACTACAGGAACTGAAGATGTCAAGGTACATAATACATTTGACTAAATCTCAAGTTTAGCGTTTTATAATTCTAGCCCTATGGTTATCTCTTTCATTGTTACATAATGACCTAATTATGCCTGAAAGTTTTGCTATACTGTTTAAATGTTTCAGTAGTTTTGTTTTGTTTTTTTTTAGAAGGCCGTTTTAGGGGGATTAAATGTATGAGATTCAGAGCATACTCCAGTTATAACTGATAGGATCTTCAGGTGTTTTTTATTAGATCTGTTTATGAGGCCTGTGGTCATAATTATGTAATAAATCATCCTTTATAATTATTTTCTTAGTTTAATTATGCTGCATTAGTGCATCAAATGAATTTAAAAGAAATAATTGAAATAAGCTAAATATTCTATTTTACTGTGGCCTGATTAAATTATACAAATAATTTAAAATTCCAAATTATTCCTTGGATAATAAAAGTAAGCATTTGTTCTCTCCTCTCCTGACTTTGGGGCAAAAAAGAAAGTGCTTTCCAGTCCCAAAATCAATCAACCTAATCTGTCTGTAGTACATAATTACAATCAATAATTCAGTGTACAGTATATAATCCAATTAAAGACAGTTCCCTACAAAGGAGTACCCATATGACTATCAGCTGATTTCTCTAAAGAAACCTTGCAGGCAAGAAGGGGCTGAAAAGAAGTATTCAAAGTCATGAAAAGCAAGGACCTGTATCCCAGATTACTCTCTCCAGCAAAGTTATAATTTAGAATAAAAGGGCAGATAAAGTGCTTTCCAGACAAGGTCAAGTTAAAAGAGTTCATCATCAGCAAGCCCTTATTATATGAAATGTTAAAGGGACTTATGTAAGAAAAAGAAGATGATCAAAACTATGAACAGTAAAAAGACAACAAACTCACAACTATCAACAACTGAACCTAAAAAACCCCCCAACGAACTAAGCAAACAACTAGAACAGGAACAGAATCACAGAAATGGAGATCACATGGAGGGTTATCAGCAGGAAGGAGAGGGGGGAGAATGAGGGACAAGTACAGGGAATAAAAAGTATAAATGGTAGGTACAAAATAGACAGGGGAAGGTTAAGAATAGTATAGGAAATGTAGAAGGCAAAGAACTTATATGTACGACCCATAGACATGTAGTGGGGTGCAGTGGGGGAGGACGTTGGTGGGGAGAGGGTTGCAGGGCAGAAGGGAATAAAGGGGAGAAAAAATTAGACAACTGTAATAGCATAATTAATAAAATATACTTGAAAATAAAGTAAAAGAAAACCAAGATTTTCCTATCTGGAAGACTCATTTCTTTGATAGCTTTTTATTGTATACTCAGAAACTCTGCTCTGTAGGCTACCATGATTGCCCAGAGGGCTATCCCCAAGCCTCCTTATTTCCTTCCTCCAGGTTCTCCCTAATGAGAGCCTCTCCAGAAGTCCCTGGTTCCAACTGCCTGGAACACAGAACATATGGGAAACCAACTACTAAACAAAAGTTTTTATTTTACTTAATTTCTTTTTTTTAGTATTACCTCATAAATATTTTACTGAAGAATGCCACAGAAGAACCAAGTGAATGTGCAAGGTAAATGTTGAATAAAAGTAAACCATTTTACAATTTTAAGATACACATTTATGCGTAAAACAGAATGTTAATAAATACTTATTATTTTGCATTACCCTTACACACACTAAAGAGTATAACAAGTATTGTATCGGAAATTGTTTTACTTAATTTTTCATTAGAAATTTATTACAATTTCCACTATGATTTCTTCATTGAGTCATGATTTATTTAGAGACATATTTTTTAATTTCCAAACATATGTTTTTTTCTATTTATCTTTTTGCTACTGGTTGCATTGTTGGTCAGTAATACTGTTTGCTTAACAGTCTTAGAAATTGTTGAGATTTTCTTTATGACCCTATGTGTAATCAGTTTTTGCAAATGTCTCATACATGCTTGAAAAAAACTGTCACACTGTTCTTTAATTGTTATGTGTTGTGTTCCAGATGTGCCTATTTTATTAATTTTAAAAATTATGTCCTTTAAATATTCCACATTCTTTTTAATTTTTTTATTACTTCATCATTTACTGAGAAAAAGACATTAAAATCTCCCACTGATATCTGTCCTTGTATATCTGTTCATTTTTGTTTTATATATTTTGAAGCTATGTTTTTAGCTGCAAAAAGTTTAAAATTATATCTATAGTGAATTAAATCTTTTGTATTTATTTAATGACCCTCTTTACCTCTAAGGATAATTTTTTTAATTTTAAAGACCACTCATCTGATATCAACCCAGCTATTTTTAAATAATATTTCTATCCTTATAAATTTAACCTTTATATATTATTCTCTTTTTCTCAAAAAACTATACATACTTCATTTTATATGTTTATTCTGTCTGATCTTTATTTTCTAACTTAAGGGTTAGTTCATTTACATTCATTGCAATTACTGATATATGTAGTTGTATTTCTTTCATCTTATACTCTGTTATTGGTCCTTCTCAATATTTCATTTTCTGCTTTCTCTTGCCTTCATTTTTTCCCTCTCCTTTTCTTTCTTTCTTCCTCCCTTTTTCCCTTCCTTCTATTCATCCTCTCTTCTTTCCTTTCTTTTTCTTTGAGATTATTTTTTCTACTTTCTATTTATTTCCTCTATTTTTTTAGAAATCATAGGCACTTTTTCAGTTCATTTAGAGGTTACCTTAGAAATTTTACTATGCACATTAACCTTACTAGTTCTGAAGTTAGCCTGTCTCTGCCCTCTTCCTGAACACTGCCAGTTCTTAAAACATCTTACTTGCTTCTACATCACTGCACCTGCTTCTTTCCTATCTCCCTCTTCTACCTAACTTCTGAATGTTAGAGTCACTCAAGGCTTAGGACTGGCCCTCTTTTCTCTCCATGACTTTCTAGGCACTCTTGTTCATTCTAACCAGACTTTAAATGCCACCTATGTGCTGATGATCTGAGTTTATTTACCTAGTCCCTTCTGTGAACCCCTTCTGTATTCAGGCACATATATTAAAACTGCTTACTTGATATCTTAGCTTGGATGTCTTAACATATGCAAACTTAGCACAACCTTAATTGAACCAGTGAGCCTGCTGTCTCTCAGACTTCATCTTAGTAAATGATACCATCTAACTAGACTTTTAACCCAGAAGTTTAGGGAAAATCCTTGATTTTTCCTTCTTCTATAGCTACCACATTCAGCCCTTCAACAAGTTGTCAGTACTTTTTTTTCAAATCCCTTTTCTTTATTGTAGAAAGTAATGTGTATGAGACAGTCTCTCTTAGTTGCATATAAAAGGAATCAGATTATGAAATTAAGGGCATGTAAGTGTAGATAAGCAAGCAGACTGAAATATGATCAAGATTTCAAATAAATTGAGACAATTAAGAGAATATAGGATAATTATGAGTGATAATTCAGAAAAATTAAGAAAAATAAGTTTTGTTTTATAAATTGGAGTGGTATGAGATGGCATAGTAGCAAATAGGAGACCATATTGGAAGACAGCATGAGAGTAAAGGTAGTATTGCCATTAGCTAAAAAAGAGTCTTGATACATAAAACTCATTTGGGATCACAAAGGACATACATGGGATGCAGAGAATCTTAATTGGCAGGAATGCCTAGTCACGAGGAATAATTAAGAGTATTGGAATTGGAAGATGCTAAATGGGAATGTTAAATGATAAATTTCAAAGAAATAAAATAGCATGGAAGAGCTCTTATAAGCTCATATGGCTTAAAACTCAAAGCAAGTGAGAGTAGTTTAGGTTATAAAACCATTTTATGGGTCACAAATATTCTCCATAGTGCAAACCTAGTAGTTGAGTAACGCATGTATTCCTAGAAATGAGAGATCTTTGCTCTTAACAAATTATATTTAACAAACAGGTTAATGGGTTGTAAAAATATATGTATTTTCATATACACACTCATTTACATATACACATGCACACAAAGAAAGTGATGCTCTTCAAAAGGTAAAAATGGAATTTTTGATATAATTCCATGTTGTGTAGATTTTAGTGGGTTAAACAGAGTCTGGGATAAGCTGCAGGAAAATAGACTTTTTGAAAAGGTATAGAATACATGGGAATGTAGAGTATATCAAACTAAGAATGCAAAGTACAGTTTCTAGATGAGAATAAGCATAGGAATTAGGCAAGAGAAGAGACAGGAACATCAAGGGTTAGAATCATGTGGAACTCCTGAATAATGCTGGTGTTGGAAAAACAAAAAAAGACCTGGCACAACTTGTAAACTGAGTCAAACTGCTTTACTGAATGAATTTTGGTAGAAGGTGACACAGTCTTCAAAGGATTTTAATATGTTTGTTCTGATGCGCTTAGTCTGTCCTTATTTAAAGAGGAGAGAATCCAGTGAAACATGGTGGTTTAAAAAACTCAATGATTTTAATTGTGGAATTACATTGAATACAAAGGAATGTTCAATTTGGAGAGCAGAGCAGTATGTCCAGTTTGACTGGCTCTCAATATGACCTCTTATAACAAAGAACAACAGATACATTGTACAGCTAAGGTCTGTTTCCAAATAGTGGTTGGAATCCCCTTTTTGTTCTGAAAGTAAGTAGTTTTAGGAGCAAATATTTGAAATGTACATAGAGGCTTTCAGAAAAAAACTAACAAGAATATGATTTTTTGATTATTGCAGAAGATAGTGGAGTATATCAATTCCAAAGAGAGTTACTATTTAAAATTGACTTATGATTGAGAAAGGTAACTTGTAAAGGGCTGTACAACTCAAAACTATTTTGTCTTAATACATTGTTTAAAAAAAAAACAGTGAAACTTATTTTGAAAGTTGTATTCAAATATTCCTCACAACAAAAAAAAAGGATTTGTCTTCTATTTACAGTTGGTGTCATATATTTTATTGTAAGGAAAACAATTACAAATTCAACTTCTAAATTTTTCTAAGATTCACATTTTTCTTCTTCTTCAAAAATATCTTGAAGGAGTAAAATGTAATAGAAAATTAGTTTCAGCAAAAATAAGTACTATGTGGGCTGTCACGTTAACAGAAAACCTACCATTTATTTAATTAAATATTGAATTACTAACCATTATCAATATTTCTATTTGTCCTGAAACTGGTCTGTTGAGGGTACCTTATCTTTGTTTCTCAAGAAGACATTCTGTTAGTGTAACTGTAGTTTTTGCTACTTTTAAAAAATATTTTTGTAATTTGAAAATACCAAGAAAATTTGGTACAGGAATAAAAACATTAAATTTCATGAGACTCTTTCTCCTTTTTCTTTTTCAAAAGATGCATTGCCATTTGCTCCCTCGGAGTCTGGATATGTGAAGAGCTTGCACAGTGTACAAGACATCCTCTGCTGAAAGAGGCCATCAATGTGATAGGTGTCACTTTGAAGGTATTACCAACTCAAGATGTACATTCAACATTAAGCTATATTCTAGATTTTCAACCAGGTTTTGTTTTATTTTTTTTCCCATATTATTGAGAGGTTTTTTAATTCAAAAATTCTTTTTCTGAGAGCCTTATTGAATGTTCTGTGAGGTTCTCAGGCGAGACCACCAATGGCTGCTTCCCACTGATGTCTCTAACCCAGTCATCCATAGGCTGAGTGTTCCTGCACCAAATTCAGTGGCTAAATTAGGTTCCTCTGGTGGCTGGACAGCTCCAATGGCAAGCAGGACACTGTCACCAGCCTGTGTGAGAGACAAAGTGAGAGTTTGTGCCGTGGACTCTTAGGACTAAGAGAAACCTGATAGCCCTGGTTAGTGACCCTGAATGTTCATGGTCCAACTGGGCCTTGGGTACTCTCAGGACATCTTTCTTCCTTTGCTTTAGTAGTGAAAAGAAGAACTGCCATTTACTGGGCACTCACACTGGGCCAGATTCATGATAAAATTTCTAAATTCTTTGGTTAACCTTCATGACAGCTCTGCAAGGTAGATGTTACAATCCCTGTGTCATGCCACAGAAAAGCAAGGCCCGGACAAATCAGCTCATTATCCCATGGCTATGCAGGCATAAATAATGGAAGCAGTAGTGATTACTGAGCTGTGTGACATGAAAGACAAAACTCAACTTTTATTTGTCCTGTTAGGCCGCTTAACCTACAGCTCAAATCCTGCTGGATCCTTTCCTAACTCCTGCTTAGAAATGGTGATAATTAGCATTGCTGATAATACACTTCTACAACCAGTGAGTCCCCAGCCCCTGCTGAGGGCATATGGAAGTTCTCAGTTGCAAACTCATTGTCTCATTTTACAATGGAGGAACTGAGTGAGGAGAGTTAAAGAACTTGTTCCAGGCTGTACAGCCTGGCCAAGCCAAAGTTCAAACCCTGAACTGTCCGTGTATCACCAACATTCAGGCTCTTGCCTGCCCTTCTCTCTGATCTCCTACAATAATAACAGCCAACCAGGCCATTAACAAGCCCCTATGCTACCCTTTGTGTTTTAGCCCACAGGGTAATGCCAGTGGTGTTCCCCTGCCTATGGCTCAGCATCTAGCCCTCTGGTCTAGCTGCTGTCTTCCTTGGCAGCCTGATTTCATAGCAGCCCTCCTCTCCCACCCCTCTTCCTGACCAAACTCAATGCCTCTTGCTTCCTAAGTATACCCTCTGATGACCTTCCTCTGCCACCCTGTCCTCTTCCTTCCTTCCTCATCAACACTTGGCATTGCTGGTTACATATATCATGAGAGTTGGAAAAATGCTTGCTGCTGATCCCTGTGGAGAGTAATAGAAAATTGATCAAACCAAGATATCACTTAGGAGTGCTCCTGCTGGCCTGAGCAGGCAGCTGGCCCCTTAGTTTTGTCATTGTATTTAATCCTTAGAACTACCCTATGCAGGCAAGGATTATTGTCAAGTCTACTTCACAGATGAGGAAAATGAGCTTATGGGGAATGATAGAGCTTGCAAGGGTGAAACCCAAGACACTCTGGCCCCATGTCTGGGCTTTTTCACAACTGTGGTAGAGAGGACACTCCCCTGTTTCCCAAAGCCGTGGAGACATATTCGCATTGAAGTGAAGAAAGTTGGATATCAATTGTATATCCATTGGATTGGCCAAAAAGTCCATTTAGTTTATTCCGTAAAATGAATAACACATTTTTCATTTTCACCAGTAACTGTTGATTTTAATAGTTTGAGTATGTCTGTGCTATCTGCTTCTATTGGCTTCTAGTGGGTGGAGGCCAGGGGTGCTACTAAACATCTTCCAATGCATAAGACAGCCCTAACCACAGCAAAGAACTATTTGTAGGAAATGTCAGTAGTACCAAGAAACTTTGCAAACTACTTTTTTTCCTTTGCTACTTTTAATTTTTATTTATTTTTTAAATATATTTTATTGACTATGCTATTACAGTTGTCCCATTTCCCCCTTTCATTCCCCTCCACCCTGCACACCCCCTCCCACCCATATTCTAACCCTTTAGTTCATGTCCATGTGTCATAAGTTCTTTAGCTTCTACATTTCCCACACTATTCTTGCCCTCCCCCTGTCTATTTTCTACCCACCATCTATGCTACTTATTCTCTGTACCTTTTCTCCCTCCCTCCTCCTCCCACTCCCCTGTTGCTAACCCTCCATGTGATCTCCATTACTGTGGTTCTGTTCCTGTTCTAGCTGTTGGCTTAGTTTGCTTTTGCTTTTATTTTAGGTATGGTTGTTAATAACTGAGTTTGCTGTTATTTTACAGTTCATATTTTTTATCTTCTTTTTCTTAGATAAGTCCCTTTAACATTTCATGTAATAAGGGCTTAGTGATGATGAACTCCTTTAACTTGACCTTATCTGAGAAGCGCTTCATCTGCCCTTCCATTCTAAATGAAAGCTTTGCTGGATAGAGCAATCTTGGATTTAGGTCCTTGCCTTTCATGACTTGGAATATTTCTTTCCAGCCCCTTCTTGCCTGTAAGGTCTCTTTTGAGAAATCAGCTGACAGTCTGATGGGAACTCCTTTATAGGTGACTATCCCCTTATCTTTTGCTCCTTTAGAATTTTCTCCTTCATTTTAACCTTGGGTAATGTAATGATGATGTGCCTTGGTGTGTTCCTCCTTGGGTCCAACTTCTTTGGGACTCTCTGAGCTTCCTGGACTTCCTGGAAGTCTCTTTCCTTTGCCAGATTGGGGAAGTTCTCCTTTATTATTTATTCAAATAAGTTTTCCACTTGTCACTCTTCCTCTTCCCCTTCTGGTACCCCTATAATTTGGATGTTGGAATGTTTAAAGATGTCCTGGAAGTTCCTAAGCCTCTCCTCATTTTTTTGGATTCTTGTTTCTTCCTTCTTTTCTGTTTAGTTGTTTCTTTCTTCCTTATGGTCCACTCCATTGATCTGAGTCCCAGTTTCCTTCCCATCACTATTGGTTCCCTCTACATTTTCCTTAATTTCACTTAGGATAGCCTTCATTTTTTCATGTAATTTGCGACCAAATTCAACCAATTCTGTGAGCATCCTGATCACCATTGCTTTGAACTTTGCATCTGATAGGTTGGCTATCTCTTCATCACTTAGATGTATTTGCTCTGGGGCTTTGATCTGTTCTTGGTTTGGGCCATTTTTTTTTGTCTTGTCCTGCCTGTTATGTATGAGGGGCGGAGCCTTAGGTGTTCAGCAGGGCAGGGCAACCCACGTGGCTGGGTTGTGATGCTATATGTGGGGGCAGCGTCCGAGAGGGAACAATGGCGCTTGCTCTGCTCTCTCTTGGATTTCAGTCCCTTCTGACATTTCCCACAAGCAAATTCAGTCTGTCTGGTGCTGATTCCTGTGTGGGTGGGCTTGTGTACATTCTAGGACCCTGTGGGTCTCTCCAACAAACTCTCCTGTGAGACTGGGAGTCTCTCCTGCTGCCTCAACCCCCACAGGTGTTTTCAATCATTCTTTGAGGCTTTATTTCCCTGCGCTGGAGCTCTAGGTTGTGTGGTCTGTCTCACTCCCCAGTTTTACCCAGTTTCTCTGTGCGAGAATGTGGGACCACCTGGTCAGCCAGCTGCCTTGCATGCCTCACTGGGTCTGCCTGCTGCCACTCCACACCTGGGTCTGCTAGCCACCGCTTTTTCCTGCCATGACCCCTCTCCATAGGCCGCCGACTCCACCCCTCTTACTGGTCTAGATGAATGTGTCTATCTTAACTCCTTGGTTGTTGGACTTCCATATAGTTCAATTTTCTGTCAGTTCTGGATGTTTTTTGTTTCTAAATTTTTGTTGTCCTTATTTTGGTTGTGCAATGAGGCATAGTGTGTCTACCTACACCTCCATCTTGGCGGAAAGTTACACAAACCGCTTTTGACACATTTGATCCATCACAGCACCTTCTCCATACACTGTACAAATCTTTTCTTGCATTTCAGTTGTGTTTTTACCTTTCTTGAAATAATAAAACATAATACACCAAAATGTTGAGTATCTTCTTTCATCTTCAGTATTAAAATGGCTGCACAGGAATTTACCAGTTTTGATAAGTTTTTTTTAAATGTGTACTGATGTGATACCTGTCACAATACAGTCGAACAAAATTGTTTCAAATGAAGTTAAAGAAGACTAAGCGCTACTAGAGCCATCGTACACAAAAAATTAAATGAACTTTTTGGCTAACTCTATATGTAGATTCCAGTTTTTTTTAAATCTCTTACCTTTCCAATTCTAAGGTCTGTTTTTCAAATTTTAATTTTTCTTAAATCTATAAATGTATATTTAAGGTAATATGGTTCTTCCACTTTTACCCTTTTCCTGGAAAAGCTGTTAATAATTTGATAGTATCTTAGATGAAGGAGACATACAAATATACATATGTATATATGTAACCTGCCACCTTATCTTTTGTGTAGTATAGAAGAGAAATAGAAATTGATAACGAGAAGATGGATTTGAAGGCTTATTCTTTTCTCTGTATTTATACAGATTTTCAAAACTTTCTCTAGTTTTTCTGTAATTATGAGGAAAAAACATAAAGCACCAGAAAAAAAATGTACTTGCCATGTTTTGAGCCCTTACTCTGTCATGGGTGTCCCAGAACAGTGCATGGACTGCCTCATTGAATCCCCCACCTTTGTACATTCTGTTGCTCTATCCATTTTAGAAATAAAAGAGAAGGTGAAAAAGGAAAGCCAAGGAACCACTTTTGCTCCAGCTTGAATGAAATAGAGTTTAAAAATATATACACAAAAAATCAGTGAAACCAAGAGTGGGTTCTTTGAAAAGATAAATAAGATTGACAAATCTTTAATCAGGCTCATCAAGAAAAAAGAGGACCCAAATAAATGAAATCAGAAATGAAAGAGAAGTAACAACTGATACCACGGAAATACAGAAGATTGTAAGAAAATATTACCAGCAACCATATGCCAACAAATTGGACAATCTGAATAATATGAATAAATTCCTAGAAACATACTGTCTCCCAAAACTCAACCAGGAAGAATCAGAAAATCTGAATAGACTGAACACAACTAATGAAATCAAAGCAGTAATCAAAAAATTCCTAACAATCAGAAGTCCTGGACCAGATGGTTTCAAAGATGTATTTTACCAAACATTCAAAGGAAAACTAACACCTATCCTTCTCACATTGTTCCAAACACATCAACAGGAGGGAAGAATCCTAAGCTTATTTTATGAGGTCAGCATTGTCCTGATTCCTAAACCAGATAAAGACACTACAAAGAAACAAAATTATAGGTCAATGTCCCTCAGGAACATAAGGGCAAAAATACTCAACAAAATATTGTAAACTGGATTCAGCAATACATTAAAAAATATTATACACCAAGACCGAGTTGGGCTTATTCCAAGGATGAAAGGTTGCTATGGTATCTGCAAATCAATAAATGTGAAACACCACATAAATTGACAGATAAAACTCAAATTATCATCAATAAATGCAGAAAAGGCATTTCATAAAATCCAGCACCTAATTATGATTAAGAACTCTCTGCAAAGTGGGAATAGAGGGAACACACCTCGATGCAATGAAGGCCACATACGACAGACCCACAGCCAAAATCATGCTAAAAATGTTTTCCTTAAGTTTGGGAATAAGACAGGGATGTCTGTTTTCACCACTCTTATTCAGCCTAGTAATGGAAGTCTTAACCATAACAATCAGACAGAAGAAGAAATAAAGGCATCTAAATAGGATTGAAGAAATTAAAACTTTCACTTTGCAGAACACATTAAACTGGATGTAGAGAACCCTAAAGATTCCACCAAAAAACTATCTGAACTGATAGATGAATTCAGTAAAGTAGCAGGATATAAAGTAAATATCCAGAAATGTGGTTGCAATTTTATACACTCATAATGAACTATATCAGAAAGAGAAACTACAGTTGCATCAAAAAATAAAATATCTAGGAATAAACTTAAACAAATATCTAAAAGACCTGTACTTGGAAAATTATAAGATACTGAAGAAAGAAATTGAAGAAGATACAAATAAGTGGAAGTTAAGTACTGTGTTTATGGATAGGAACAATTAACATTAAGCTGATTGGAGCCAAGATGGAGGCATAGTTAGAAACACTTCACTTCCTCACACAACCAAAACTTCCAGAAAGGAAAATGAAGAACAACCAGAACTGCCAGAAAAACATTTGCATAGAAGTCCAATAACCAAGGAGTTGAAAAAACATTCAACCAGACAGTAGGAGGGGCAAGAGAGAATGCGGCTGCTGGCCCACACTGATGATCTCACATTCGCACGCAGACAAGCCTTGGAGAAAGCAGGGGATTGAGACGGACCGGTAACCCTGGGTTTCAGCATGAGAAACTGAAGTCCTGGGCCAGTGCTCGCCATAAGACTCTACGGAGGGAGCCAGGTCAGCCGCTCCCTGCCCAGCCAAACAAGGTTTCAGCAGTACCGGGATAAATCTGATTGCTTGAAGTCTCACAGAGAGGAGTTAAGGTCTCATAGCCCTGGAGCACTGCATGTGGGAGCTCTTGGGACTGTCGGTGCCCGTGCACCATTGGGGACGGCTGCACGGGGATCCATCAGTGCCAACCTGCCACCGAGGACCTGCCCTGTGGTTGCTCAGTGCTCGAACAACACCAGGGACCTGCTCTGCGGTCACTCAGCGCCCGCACGCCATCGGGGACCTGCGTGGCAACCAATCGGCGCCTGTGCAACAGTCGGTGCCCCTGCATGGACGGCTGGGAAATCTTTGGCACCTGCATACAATCTGTGTGGCGGTCGATTCACAGACATTCACTGCCCATGCATAGAAGGCTGGGAGATCATAAGCACCTGTGCACAACCTCCGTAGGCACACACCACCTCAGAAGATACACCTGAGGCCCTGTGCAGAGAGACCCTGGGCTACCTCTGAGGACAGTAGCCCAAAAATAACTAAGTGCTGAACAGGGAGAAAAATGATACTGTCACCCCTCGGCCATTGCAACCAGCAATACCAGAAAAACCGGCTTGGCAAGATAACAGCAAGAGTTGGTGTTTGTTGTTTTTGTTTTTTAAATTATTTTTTCATTATTTTTATCTTTTTTACCCCTCAACTCCTTTTGCTTCTCATTCCTTCTTTCTTGTTTCATTCCTTCTTCCTTTCTTTCCAATCTTATCACTTTTTCCTTCCTCTTTTTTTCTTTTCTTTCTTCACTTTTCATTTTTTCTTTTCTTTTTTCATCTTTTCTTTTTTTAAATACCCACAAGTGAAACAAAAATAAAACGGAAAAAAAAAAAAAAACCCTGGAACTGTGAAAAAAACAGAGCTGGACCCAAAGAAGGGGCACTTCAACAGCTGAGACAGTGGAAGCTGTGAAGCTGTGAACACCAGGATAACCGAAGGAGACAGCACCACTGAATCTTACAGGTATTCTACCACAGAAGTTCACACCATAAACCCAGGGACCCAGAACAAATCAATTTAAGAAGCTGAGGCTAACAAGAAGAGCCTCACAAACAATTGGAAGAAAAACAATCTCCAAACGAAAGAAAAGTAGGAAGTCCCAGAAAGAATGCTAAATGAAACAGAGGCAACTCAACTATCAGATATTGAGTTCAAAGCAATGGTTGTCAGGAAGCTCCAAGAGCTCTCAATGAGCTACATGAAACTACAGGGAAGCTACGATGAACTCACTGCAAACTATATCAACATGAAAAAGGAAATAGAAACTATCAACAAGGGCCAAGAGGAAATGAAAATACAATTTCTGAACTGAAGAACACAGTGGAAGGAATGAAAAGCAGAATTGATGAAGAAGAACATTGGATCAGCAAGTTGGAGGAACAAGTAGAAAAAAACACCCAGAAAGAGCAAGAAAAGGAAAAGAGGCTCAGAAAGAATGAAGAGGGATTAAGAGAAATGCAAGACAATATGAAACATAATAATATTTGTATAATAGGGATACCAGAAGGAGAAGAAGAAGAGCAAGGGATAGAAAACCTATTTGAAAAAGTAATGATGGAAAAGTTCCCTAATTTGATGAGAGAAAAAGTCACACAAATCCAGGAAACATAGAGAGTCCCAATCAAGAGGAACCCAAAGAGACCCACTTCAAGACACATCATAATTAATATGGCAAAATTCCAAGACAAAGAGAATCGTAAAGGCAGCAAAGGAGAAAAAGGAAGTAACATACAAGGGAGCACCGAGAAGGTTAGCAGCTGACTTCTCAATGGAAACACTCCAAGCCAGAAGAGAATGGCAATAAATATTCCACGTAATGAGAACCAAAGGCCTGAAACCAAGACTACTTTACCCAGCAAGGCTTTCAATCAAGATAGAAGGCCAAATTAGGAGCTTCCCAGACAAAAGAAGTCTAAAAGAACACACCTCTACCAAACCAGTCCTGTAAGAGATACTAAAGGGACTGCTTTAAGGAAAGGAAGGAAGGGAGGAAGGGAGAGAGAGAGACAGAGAGAGACAGAGAGAGACAGAGAGAGAGGAGCATAGGTACAAAAATGGCAATGAATAAGTACCTATCAATAATAACCTTAAATGTAAATGGATTAAATGCTCCAATCAAAAGACATAGAGTAGTTGAATGGATAAGAAAGCATGACCCACACATATGCTGCCTACAAGAGACCCACCTGAGGACAAAATACCTACACATACTCAAAGTAAAGGGCTGGAAACAAGTTTTCCAAGAAAATGGACAGGAAAAAAAAGCCGGGGTAGCAATACTCATATCAGACAAAATAGACTTCAAAAGAAGAGCAATAGAGACCCAGAAGGTCACTTCATAATACTCAAGGGAAGAATCCACAAAGAAGACATAAACATTGTAAATATATATGCACCCAAAGTAGGAGCACCTAAATACATCAAGAAAATCTTAGAGGACTTCAAGAAAGATATTGACAGCAACACAATTACAGTAGGGGATTTTCACACACCACTGTCAAAAATGGACAGATCTTCTAAACAAAATATCAACAAAGATATTGTGGCATTGAACAAAACTCTAGATAAAATGGACTTAACTGATATATATAGAGCCCTTCATCCCAAGGAAACTAAATACACATTCTTTTCAAATGCACATGCAACATTCTCAAAGATAGAGCACATGATAGGACACAAAGCTTAGCTTCAACAAATTTAAGAAAATTGAAATCATAGCAAGCATTTTCTCCGACCACAAGGGACTGAAACTAGAAACCAACCAAAAACAGGGGAAAAACCAAAACCACTCAAAATCATGGAGATTGAATAGCATGCTATTAAACAATGAATGGATCAAGAATGAAGTTAGAGAGGAAATCAAAAAATTTGTGGAAACAAATGAAAATGAACTCACAATGACCCAAAACTTATGGGACACAGCAAAGGCAGTCCTGAGAGGGAAGTTCATAGCAACACAGGCCTCCCTAAAAAAAGAAAGAAACATCTCAAACAAACAACGTAACCCTACGCCTACAAGAACTCGAGGAACAACAGCAGAGACAGCCCAGAGCAAGTAGAAGGAAGGAAATAACCAAGATCAAAGCAGAATTAAATTACTTAGAGACTGAAAGCACAATTCTAAGGATCACTGAATCCAGGAGCTGGTTCTTTGAAAAGATAAACAAAATCAACAAGCCTTTAAGGAGGCTCATCAAGAAAAAAAGAGAGAGAACCGAAATAAAAACAATCAAAAATGAAAGAGGAGAGATTACAACTGACACTGCAGAAATACAAAGGATTGTAAAAAATTACTATGAAGAACTGTATGCCAAGAAATTTGAAAACCTAGGTGAAATAGACAAGTTTCTAGAAAAATATAATCTCCCAAAACTCAATGAAAAAGAAGCAGAAAACCTGAACAGACCAATGACAGCAGATGAAACAGAAGCAGTAATCAAAATCTCCAAACACACAAAAGCCCTGGACTGGATGGTTTCACAGGAGAATTTTACAAAGCATTTAAGGAAGAATTAACCCCTATTCTTCACAAACTGTTCGAAAAAATCCAAAATGATGAAAGACTCCCAAACTCTTTTTATGAAGCCAGCATCATCCTAATCCCAAAACCAGATAAAGGCACTACAAAGAAAGAAAACTTCAGGCCAGTATCACTGATGAATATAGACATAGCCTAAAATCCTCAACAAAATATTGGCATACCGCATCCAACAATACATTAAAAAGATCATGCACCATGACCAAGTGAGATTCATCCCAGGGATGCAAGGATGGTTCAACATTCACAAATCAGTAAATGTAGTACATCACATAAACAAAAGCAAAGACAAAAATCACATGATCATATCAATAGACGTGGAAAAAGCATTTGATAAAGTACAACACCCATTTATGATAAAAACACTCAGCAAAGTGAGAATTGAGGGAGCATTCCTCAACATAATAAAGGCCATAGATGAGAAACCTATAGCCAGCATCATACTCAATGGGCAAAAACTAAAATCTTTTCCACTAAGATCAGGAACAAGACAAGGTTGTCCACTTTCACCACTTCTATTCAGTATAGTATTGGAAGTCTTAGCCACAGCAATTAGACAAGAAAAGTTAATAAAAGGCATCCAAATTGGAAAGGAGGAAACAAAAATATCATTGTTTGCAGATGATGTGATAGGGTACATAGAAAATCCTATAGACTTGGCCAAAAAGCTGCTCGACCTAATAAATGAATTTGGCCAAACAGCAGGATACAAAGTCAATATCCAGAAATCAAAGGCATTTTTGTATACCAACAATGAAAGAGCAGAAGCAGAACTCAAGAAAAAAATCCCATTCGATATTGCAAAAAGAAAAATAAAATACCTAGGAATAAACCTAACTAAGGAGGTAAAAGACCTGTACGCAGAAAGCTACAGAACACTGAAGAAAGAAGTCAAGGAAGACACAAACAAATGGAAACATATACCGTGTTCATGGATCGGAAGAATTAACATCATCATAATGTCCATATTACCCAAAGCAATGTACAGATTCAGTGCAATACCTATTAAAGTACCAATGGCATATTTCACAGACATAGAACAAACACTTCAAAAATTTATATGGAACCATAAATGACCTCGATTAGCTACAGCAATTCTGAGGAAAAGAAAAGCAAAGTAGCAGGGATTACAATACCTGACACCAAACTGTATTAAAAGGCCACTGTAATTAAAACAGCCTGGTACTGGCACAAAACAGGCACATGGACCAGTGGAACAGAACAGAGAGCCCAGAAATAAACCCAATTCTCTACAGTCAATTAATATTCGACAAAGGAGGCAGCAACATAAAATGGAGTAAAAGTAGCCTCTTCAACAAGTGGTGTTGGGAGAACTGGACAGCTACTTGCAAAAAATGAAACTCGAGCTCCAGCTCACACCATACATAAAAATAAATTCAAGGTGGATAGAATTAAATATAGGCTGTGACACCGTTAAAGTCCTAGAGGAGAACATAGGCAGGAAAATCTCAGATATGTCACGCAGCAACATTTTTACTGATATGTCCCCTAAAGCAATGGATATAAAGGAAAGAATAAATAAATGGGATCTCATCAAAATAAAAAGCTTCTGCATGTCTAAAGAAAACAGTATTAAAATAAAGAACCAACTGTATGGGAAAACATATTTGCCAATGATACCTCAGACAAGGGTTTAATCTCCAAAATGTATAAAGAACTTACACAACTCCACTCTAAGAAGGCAAGCAACCCAATTAAAAATGAGCAAAGGACTTGAACAGACACTTCTCCAAGGAGGATATACAGAGGATCCAGAGACACATGAAAAGATGCTCAATATCGCTGGCTATCAGAGAGATGCAAATTAAAACCACAATGAGATACCACCAGTCAGAATGGCCATCATAAACAAAGCAAGAAACAACAAGTGTTGGAGAGGTTGTGGAGAAAAGCAGACCCTAGTGCACTGTTGCTGGGATTGCAGACTGGTACAGCCACTATGAAAAACAGTATGGAATTTTCTAAGAAAACTAAAAATAGATCTACCTTTTGACCCAGCAATTGCACTGCTAGGATTATATCCTAGGAACCCTGGAACATCAATCCAAAGAACCTAAGCATCCCAATGTTCATAGCAGCAGAATTTACAATAGCCAATTGTTGGAAGCAACCTAGGTGCCCATCAGTAAATGAATGGATGAAGAAACTATGGTACATTTACACAATGGAATTCTATGCAGCAGAAAGAAAGAAGGGGCTCCTACCCTTCACAACAGCATGGATGGAACTGGAGAGCATTATGCTAAGTAAAATAAACCAGGAAGTGAAAGACAAATAACATGTGATCTCACCTTTAAGAGGAACCTAATCAACAAAACAAACAAACAAGCATAATATAACCAAAGACACTGAAACTGAGAACAGGCTGACAGTCACCAGAGGGGAGAGGGGAGGGAATTCCAGGGGAAAAGGGGAAGGGTTTAGAGCAACAAGTATAAAAGACACATGGACAAAAACTAGGAGGTGGATGGAAATGGGAGGGAGGTCAGGAGGGCTAGAGTGGGAGTAGAAGACAGAAAACTGTACAAGAATAACAATTATGACAAAATTTTAAAAAAAGAAAAGAAACCTTGCAGGCAAGAAGGTGCTAGAAAGAAGTATTCCAAGTAATGAAAGGCAAGGACCCGCATCTAAGATTACTCTTTCCAGCAAAGCTGTCATTTAGAATGGAAGGGCAGATAAAGTGCTTCCCAGATAAGGTCAAGTTAATGGAGTTCACCACCACCAAGCCCTTATTTTATTAAATGTTAAAAGGACTTATCTAAGAAATAGAAGATCAAAAGCTATGAATAGTAAAATGACAACAAACCCACAACTATCAACAACTGAACCTACAAAACAAAAATGAAAACTAAGCAAACAAGTAGAACAGGAACAGATTCACAGAAATGAAGATCACATGGAAGGTTATCATTGGGGAGGGAGAGGAGGACAATGGGAGAAAAACGTTCAGGGAATAGGAAGCATAATTAGTAGGCACAAAATAGGGGGAAGTTAAGAATAGTATAGGAAATACAAAAGCCAAAGAACTTATATGTATAACTCATGGACATGAACTGTGGTGGGCGGCAAGTGCTGGAGGGTGAGGGGAATGGTACAGAGGGGAGGGGGATAAGGGGGGGGATGTGACATTGTAATAACATAATCAATAAAATATACTTTGAAAAAACAAAAAAAGACATCATTAAAATGTCCATACTACCCAAAGCAATCCATAGATTGGATACAATTCCTATCAAGATGCCAATGTTGTGTTTCACAGAACTAGAACAAATATCGCCAAAATTTATATGGAACCACAAAAGACCCTAAATAGTAACAGTAGTCTTGAGAAAAAAGAACAAAGTTAAAGGAATCTCGCTACCTGATATCAAACTATACTACAAGGCCATAGAAATCAAGACAGCATGACACTGGCTCAAAAACAGAGACATAGATCAATGGAACAGAATAGAGGGCCAAGAAATAAACCCACACTTTCATGGTTAATTAATATTTGACAAAGGAGGCAAGAACATACACTGGGGTAGTTAGTCTAGTCAATAAATGGTATTGGGAAAATTGGACAGATATGCAAAAAATGAAATTAAACCACTTTTTTACACTTAGCACAGAATAAACATGGTTTAAAGACTTAAATGTAAGACTGGAAGCCATAGAAATCTGAGAAGAAAACATAGGAAGAAAAATCTGACATTTGTAGTAGCAATATTTTTTCTGATATATTTTCTCAGGCAAGGGAAACAAAAGAGAAAATAAATGGGACCACATCAAACTAAAAAGTTTTTGCACAGGAAAGGAGACCATCTACAAAATGAAAAGACAGCCTAGTGCCTGGGAGAGCATATTCACCAATAATGTATCTGATAAGGCGTTAATATCCAAAATACATAAAGAACTTATACAACTCAACACACACACACACACAGAGAAATAATCCAATTTTAAAAATGGACAATGGACCTGAATAGACATTTCTCCAAAGAGGACATACAGATGTTCAATAAATATGAACAGATTCTTAGCATCACTAATCATCAGAGAAATGCAAATTAAAACCACGAGGTATCACCGCACACCTATCAGAATGGCTGTCATCAGTAAATCAAGGAACAAGTGCTGGCGAGGATATGGAGAAAAGGGAACCCTATGCCCTCTTGGTAGGAATGCAGACTGGTGCAATCACTGTAGAAAACAGTATGGAACTTTGTCAAGAAAGAAATTAAAAATGGAACTGCCTTATGACCCTGTGATTCAACTACTGGGAATGTATCTGAAGAACCCTGAAACACTGATTTGAAAGAATATATGCATACCTATGTTCATTGCAGCATTATTTACAATAGTCAAGATTCAGAAGCAGTCCAAGTCCCATCAGTAGATGAGTGGATGAAAAAAGCTGAGATGCATTTACACAATAGAATACTACTTGACTTTAATAAAGAAGGAGATTTTACCTTTTGCAATAGTATAGATGGACCTGGAGTATATTATGCTAAGTGAAATAAGCCAGTCAGGAAAGATGAATACCATATGATTTCACTGATATGTGGAATCTAATAAACAAAATAAACAAACAAAATAGAAACAGACTTACAGATACAGAGAACAAACTGAGGTTGGCCAGATGGGAGGGGGGGGTGGGGAGCTGGATAAAAATGGTGAAAGAATTAAGCATAAAAAAAACAAATCTGATAGACACAGACAACTGTATGGTGATTACCAGAGGGAAAAGGGGGTGGGGGAAGTAGAAAAGGGTAAGAGGGGGATGAATGATGACAGAAAGAGACTTGACTTTGGGTGGTGAACTCACAATACAATATACAGATGATGTATTATTGGATTGTACATGTAAAACCTATATAATTTTATTAACCAATGTCAATCTAATAAAGTCAATAAAAATTATTTTAAAAAGAAGCTGCAAAATGAAAGCAGAGGCCCAGGATCAGCCAAATCAGTTTCCTGTTAAACTATTATGAATAACAGAGGAAAACTCCTAGACAGAAGTCCTGTTTCCTGTGACACCTTCCACCCTTCCTTCCTTCCTTCCTTCTTCCTTCCCTCCCACCCTCTCTTCTTCCCTCCCACTTTCCATCTGATGTCTGTGTCCCCGTGCCAGATAGAATTTTACTAAAGGAGGTAACTCATAAATCTAAAGGAACCAAGACTAAAAGGGAAAGAGTAACCGTTAGGAACAAGGGTATAGCAACCATTCAGGGAGGCTCAGGGCTCTGCCAGGAGTAGGAGAAATTGAGGGAGTGGGGAGGAAGAACAGGAGGCCCAGCCAGGACCAGTACCTGCCATATAGGCAACGGAGCATGAGCTCTGGAAGGGCTTTCTGCCTTCGGGGCTCCACATAGCTCTGGTGCTCCAGGCACTGCTCTGCTGTAACCATGGCCTTTGGGAAAACCTGACAAGGTTGCCCTGGATATTAAGGGCACAGGTCAGGGAAGGCTAGGAAAATGCTCCCCAAAGAGTATCAATGAAAATCAGCCTGCAGCCACAACAAAAAAATGAGAACAGTGTATTTACACAGCCAGTCAGAAAATCCCATTTGCTAGTTGTTTCTGGTGAGGTGGCCTGTGGGAGTAGGGATAGATGGAGACATCTAAGCCAGGGCTATATTTACAGAGTTCTGTGTTCCATCTAGGACCTGTGGTGAGAGCACTAGAGTGACAATGTTGGCTCAGGCACAGGTAAGCTTCCTGATCCTGCCTCCGGGGCAGCTCAAGTCAGAAGAGGCCTGACCCAAGCCCCCTACCCTCAGCCCCACTTGCTGTTTCTTTTACCCCATCTCAGAAGACACCATTGATTTTTTTCCCCCTTCTTATCCCTCACTGTTTCTAGTCACACAGTCCTGAATGCCCTTCACCCAGTCACACCTCCTTCCCTGGGGCCATCCATCACATAGCTGGCTCACTCTGCTCTGAGCCTCCTGCTCCACCATCTTCATGGCCCTAGTCTGGACTCCACAGATCTGCCCATACTGTTGCCAAAGAGATCAGTCTACAAACAGGCCTCACTATGTGATCCACAGACTATAGAGTATAGGGCATGGCCCTTGGGGGCATACATAAATGGATACCTGCCTGTTTGGATCCATTGGATCTAAATGGATCTCTGAAATTGTCGGTTTCTTCAGAGTATGAACTGTATCCACCATGCTCATATTGTGCCCTGTGCTTTTAATTCAGTGCTAGCACATTGTCAATACTCTGAGTATGTACTAGGTGAGTGAGTGAGTGAGTGAGTGAGTGATTGAGTGAGTGATTTTCTTCATCCTAAGAATTCCCCCACAGACTCTGTGAGTCAGTTATACCACCCAACTTGCAGCCCTCAATGCCTGTACCCTGGTGTCCACTGCCTGAAAGGAAACACTCTCCTGCATTCTTCCAGGCTTAGCTCAACTCTTCCTCCAAAATGCCTCCTCTTGCCCCTCCTTCTCATGCCTCATCCCTCTCTTCCAGTAGCCCTTCTGTCTGCCACAGCTCTCCTTTCATCAATATCCCCTTGTCTTTTTTCAGTTTCTAGATGTAAGAGCCATAACATTATTGTTTCTACGCCACTGTTTCACAGCAGAAACACTCCTACTGGCCACTCATTCTTCCACTCCCTCCATCTTCCATCTTTACTGCAAACACACCATACATTTCCTCCCAGAGGTCTGTGTTAGGCATTAGGAATACAATGGTGAAAAAAGATGCAGGAAAATAAGTACAAAAGAACAAGCAGACAAACACTATAATGGGAACAGGATGAAACTGAAGAGCTGGAGGAGGTGGGCAACTACTTCTTCAGATGGTTATGGTGGCCATGTGGAGGCAGTGACATTTAGTGCTATGAACTAAGAGATGTGGCTGCATCTACCAAATGCAGACAGGGAGAATGAGTGCCCCAGGCAAACAAGGAGCAGTTATAAAGGCCCTGGGGCACAAACAAGCCAGAGTGCTGACGGGATGAAAAGAAGCCCATGAGAATCAGGACAGCTGAGGCCTGGATGAGGCTGTGAAAAGCCCCTGAGTGCATATGCTCTCACCCTGGTTTACCTTACCTCTGTCATGAAGAGGTAGTCAGTAAATTTTTGTTCTGTAGAATTATTCAGTAAAAGTGATCACCTTGTTCCTTCTCCTCTGCATTAGTCACTGAGGTGCTAAACGATAGATTCTCTGTGTTGTTTTGTAGTGCCCAGGTCAATTGGTGTCCGCTTCATATAACTAAGCTACGTATCCAGAGGTTTCCCTAGACAGAAACACAAAATCAGTAACAAACCTTTCTGTTCTAGAAAATGAGGTGTGGATAGCCATGTAGCCACAGGTTCTGGCCAGAGTGCTCTCCTCCCTTATATGCACCCTCAGCCATTGGTCCTCACAGTTGCTTCCCTTTTGACATGCCATCTCAGAAGAACCTTGGACACATGAAGAATCAGAAAACATACTCAAATTGAATATACTATAGCTCATGAATCATGTTCTCAGAATCCCAAATTTTTCACATTTTTAATGTTACACATGGATTAAGTTTAATTTCATAGGATAGAAAGTCATTTGATCAATCCATTTCTCCATATGTAAAATGAAGATAACATCTACTTTAAAGAGCTGTTAATGAAGATTTTTTAATGCTAAAATGAGTAAAAGTCTCATAAAAGATTTAACACACAGTGGATACTTAATAATATACTGGGTTTTAGTTTCCTTGTAGTCAAAACTATGATTTATGTGATCTAAATAAGATGACATTTAAAAAAGCCTTTTGAAATTATGGTTTTAATTTCCAAATGATTAAATGATAGCTATTTTTTCTACAGAATATTATGTAAATTAATATAGTTAGTCTAAGTTAAGAATTAGTTCTAGAATGGTAATCATGTATAAACTGGTAATAAGATATTTTTCACAAACTTAATGCAAAACAAGGAAATCTGTCTTTAAAAGGAGCTGAAAAGAAATAACTTGTTCTTCCTTAGGAATAATGTACATGTACATGTTAAGTTAGGTTATTTGGTTCATTTTTTTAATATGTTTTATTGATTGTGCTACTACAGTTGTCCCATTTCTTTCTCCCCTTTATTCTCCTCTGCCCTATAGTCCCACCTCCCACCATTACTCCCCCACCTTAGTTCATGTCTATGTGTCGTACATACAAGTTCTTTGGTTTCTCCATTTCCCATACTGTTTTTAACCTCCCCCTGTCTGTTTTGTACCTACCATTTATGCTTCATCTTCCCTGTACCTTTTCCCCCATTCTTCCCCCTCCCCATCCCTCTGATAACCCTTCATGTGATCTCTATTTCTGTGAATCTGTTCCTATTCTGGTAGTTTGCTTAGCTCATTTTTATTTTTGGTATTTTTTTTAAGGTTCAGTTGTTGATAGTTGTGAGTTTGTTGTCATTTTACTATTAATAGTTTTTTTATCTTTTTCTTAGTTAAGTCTCTTTAACACACAGACGGTAAATACAAGGCCCATGGCCAAATTCCACTGTCCACTTTGTTCTATCCAGCATGGAACCTTGTTTCTACCCAGCAGCAATGCTGAGCTCCTTGCCCCTAGTTAAGGACTAGTCAAAACTGTGAGGCTGATGTGGCCCCCAGTGAAAATGAGTTTGACACCCCTGCTTTAACACTTCATATAATAAGGGCTTGGTGATGATGAACTCTTTTAACTTGACCTTGTCTAGGAAGCACTTTATCTGCCCCTCCATTGTAAATGAAAGCTTTGCTGGATAGAGTAATCTTGGATGCAGGTCCCTGCCTTTCATGACTTTGAATACATCTTTCCAGCCCCTTCTTGCCTGTAAGGTATCTTTTGAGAAATCAGCTGACAGTCTTATGGGAACTGTCTCCTTTTCTCTTGCTGCTTTATCTTTAATTTTGGCTAGTGTAACTATGATGTGCCTCGGTGTGTGCTTCTTTGGGACTCTCTGAGCTTCCTGGACTTCCTGGAAGTCTATTTCCTTTCCCAGATTAAGGAAGTTCTCCCTCATTTTGCTTTCAAATAAGTTTTCTATTTCTTGCTCTTCCTCTTCTCCTTCTGGCACCCCTATGATTCAGGTGTTGGAAAGTTTAAAGTTGTTCCAGAGGTTCCTAAGACTCTCCTCATTCTTTTGAATTATTTCTTCATTCTGTTCTGGTTGAATGTTAATTTCTTCCTTCTGCTCCAAACTGTTGATTTGAGTCCTGGTTTCCTTCCCATTACTGTTGGATCCCTGTACATTTTCCTTTATTTCTCTTAGCATAGCCTTCATTTTTTCATCTATTTTGTGACCATACTCAACCAGTTCTGTGAGCATCCTGATTACCAGTGTTTTGAACTTTGCATCTGATAGGTTGGCTATATCCTCATTGCTTCGTTGTATTTTTTCTGAAGCTCTGACTTATTCTTTCATTTGGGCCATATTTTTTTTGTCTCAGTGAGCCTGTTACATAGTAAGGGGTGGAGCCTTAGGTATTTGCCAGGGCATGGCAACCTGTAGCTGCGTCGTGCTGCTGTGTGTGGATGAGAGGTCCGGTAGGGAACAGTGCCGCTTGCTCAGCTCTCGGCTGGCTTTCAGTTACTTCCTCCAGAATCCACAAGCAAATTGGGCCCTTCTGGTGTAGATTCCCAGGTGAGTGGTTTTGTGTATGTTCTGGGACCCTGTGGGTCTCTCCAGCGAACTGTCCTGTGAGGCTGGGGGTTTCTCCTGCTGCCTTAATCCCCACAGATTTTTTCAGTCAGAGCTTTTGAGGCTTTATTTCCCTGTGCTGGGACCCTGGGTTGTGTTGTCTGTCTAGTTCCCCAGTTGTTCCTCCCCGTTTCTCTGCATGCAAATGTGGGACTGCCTGGTCTGCTATCTGCCACCTCTTACAGTCCGCCTCACCTGCCCTGGTCCTCCAGCCACTGTCCTGCTGCAAGTCCTCTCCACATGGATGCCTGTCTCCACCCCTCCTACCAGTCTGAATGAATGTTTCTTCTTTAACTGCTTGGTTGTCGGGCTTCCATACAGTTAGATTTTTCTGGCAGTTCTGATTATTTTTTTTGTTTTTAAATTTGTTGTTGTCCTCCTTTCAGTTTTACACAGAGGCAAAGTGTATCTGCCATCACCTCCATCTTGGCCAGAAGTCTGTACTACTTTCTAGTTCGGGTTTTGTTTTCTTTCATAGTTTCCTAACAAAATCGTGGCTCAGGCAGCTTGCAATATTCTTCAGTTGCTGGTTTCCTACTGGGAAAAGCTTCAGATGTTTGAAACCTCTCTGCCTCTGAAAATTGCAGAAGTAAGTCTCTTTACTGCAATGCTAAAGTATAAGCCTTTCATTTTTTTATTTGATATTTCATTAATTATAGATACTCAAATAATTGTTAGAGAACTGATGGTTAAATTGCCATATGAATCATTCATTTTAAAGTTGAATTGCACTGGTTCTCAGCTGTGATTTCAGGCACTACTTAATGAAGCTACCAGTTCCAGGGCAGGGTCTTCCACTTGGACAGTTTTAAAGGCAGACTAGACCACAACAAAGAGACCTTTTGTAGATTGAACTTCATTCATCCAGAGTAATTTGGATAATGCCAACAAGGAGTAGGCAGCTGGTTATGAGGCCCTCAGTGTGTTTGGGGGCATGCACTGGGGAGAAAGTGGGGACTGTTGTGTAAAACAGGAGTCTTTCCCAGACTGATGGCCTGGACCATGCTTTGCCATAGCATGATTACCCAGCGGCAATGAGATTACTGCTATAATACCCTCTGTGAGGGTAATTGGTGGAGGAGAGGGACAGAAAGAAAAATCATCTCAGTGATAATGTTCTGGAGGTTGATTACATTTGGGGTTGCTTGCTTGTGCAGGAGCAGGTACCCTCACCCCTCTAGGGGCCTGGTACTAAAGCACACCTGTTTCTGTCAGTTTTTATAGCTGTGTTTGTACAGTGGTAACTCTTCAAGGAAATTTGGTTTGCCTCCCATGTGGTATTCCAAGGAAAGAGAATGATTGTAATTTATTTTCTCAGCTCTAGACAAATTTCACCATTGAGATCACTTTATTCTCTCTGCTACATCAAAAATCACAAGCGATTTTTCCCCTTAAGTGACTTAGAGTGAAATAGAACTTTGGACATAGGAGTGTAAGGTACTGCAAAATGTGAAGTTGGGTTATAGGGCAACCATATAATTTATCATCTAAACAGAATACCTTTGAGTATAAAAGGGATGCTGGGACACTTGGATAACAGGTGTAGACCTGGGGTAATGTGTAAGAAAACTAAATGGAAGCATTTTTATAATTATTTTTTCAAAGTATTTTTTGATTTCCTAGTGAATAGTATGGAGATTGAAACTAGAAATTGTATGACTCTAAAGAGAAATAGTTGTCTCTGGGGTCCCCAGTTTTGCCACATATAGTGGAGTGGAAGCCATATGGAAATTTTTACCATGTGGCTTCCAAAATTAACACTATGATCAATTTGATTGGGGATTTGTCTTTTATGCAGATCCTTGTGGCCACAATTGCTTTCCTTTTACCAAGTGCAGAGTACTCCTCAGTGGAAACAGACAAGAAGGTAGGTGGTAAGTTTTCCCTAGAAGTTGTTTCTTAAATATGTAAAGCAGAATGATAAATAATATTACATGCAGCAATATCTTTACAGTGGTATCCAACCTGCGGCCAATAGGCTGCTTGTAGCCCATGATGGCTATGAATGTGGCCCAACACAAAATTGTAAATTTACTTGAAACATGAGATTTTTTGTGTGTGTGATTATATGTTGCAGTGATTTAATGTGTTGTTCAAGACAACTCTTCTTCCATTGTGGTCCAGAAATGCCAAAAGGTTGGACACCCCTGCAATAATATTCCTCTCTGCTGATGCTCCTGCGAAAACCTTGTTCATTCACTTATTCCTTTTTCACTTGTGTGTCCATTGAATAGTTGCTATTATGCGGGGACAATTCTGTTGTTTGTTAATTACCTTTAGTGAAGTTTAAAAGACTGTGGTATAAGGTAATGGTCCTGTTTCCTATTCCAGTTTATTGTGTCCTTGCTACTCTGCCTCTTGGACTGGTGCATGGCTTTGCCAGTGAACGCCCTTCTCCACCCAGTGTCTGTGGCGGCTCTGGAGGAACAACACTCATCCAGAGCCCCTTTGCTGGACTATATCTACAGGGTGAGTCTCCAGCTGGGCCTAAAAGGCATATAGTATGGACTTAAGCATCAGAGAATTACAAAAGTATGTTTTATGCATTTACTTATTTATGTGTGCCCTTTTGAAAAGTATTTATAGGGGGATTAAAAGGAATGAATAACTTTGGGAGGGAAAACAGAATGGGTATAATTGTAGAGAAGCAGTGATTACCATGTGAACAATGCATACATTTTTACATGGCATATCATCTTTACACAACTGCAGTTTGATCAGAATCCCCCAGTTTTCGTGGAACATGGTTCAAATCTACTTAATTTAAAAAAGAATTGTTGATATTGTAGAAATATCTACAGCCTTGGTTTCACAAAATCTGTTTTTCAAAGGAAGAAAAAAGTATAGTAGTTCTAGAACTTTGCTTTAAAAAATCTTAAGAAATAAATTCATGAAATATATCACATCAAAATAGTTAGCCTCATTTTTATAGTACTTAAAATATTTGAAGTCACCCCATATTAATGACTAGGTGTGCTGTTTGCTCTTCTGAATCCTTTAGACTATATGGGACTTACAGTCTGTCCTGTGAGGGCTTCATTTATTTATTTAGCATTGGGTGTCCATTGAATAATACTATTATGTAGGGAGAATTCTATTGTTTATTTTTTTAGTAAAAAACTTTTTTAAAATTTTAATTGTTGTTCAAGTACAGTTTTCTGCCTTTTACCCCCATCCCAGCCCACCCCCAAGCCCTCCTCACCTCCCTCCCGTTTTCACTCCCCCCTTGTTTTTGTCCATGTGCCCTTTATACTAGTAACAAACTTTCAATAATAGTTTTTTTTAAAGATTCAAAGTCATTAAGTGATTACTTTATTCTTATTTTAAAATTTACTAAATAAAAAAATACCACCTGACCTTGGTTGAGATTCTTCTAAAAAGTATGTATTTTTAAATGGATTCTTTACTGGTCAGAGATTTTAACAACTGTGTTAGGATCAATTATATAAAAGATGTCTCTTAAAATTGTTTTACAAAAGTCACCTCATACTTAACATGATTCACACATTTACTGAATAACTTTTTATGTATTTTTAAAGGAAACTTTTGATTGAAGTGTAAATACATTTAGAAAATTGCATCAGTCATAAGAGAGAGCTTGATGAATTTTCACAAAATAAGCTACCTGGGAAACCAACTCCAGAAATAGAACATTCCTAGCCTCCCAAGAAGCCCCCACGGCACCTCTTCCTAGTCACTATCCCCATGCATATACTCAGGGATAACTGCTATCCTGTCACAGCGTACATAAGGTCTGCCTATTTTTGAACTTTATATCAATGGAAGCATATAGTATGTCCTTATGTGCCTAATGTCTTCACACAACGTTGTTTTTGAGGAATTAATTATATTGTTGTGAATAATTAAAGATTTGTTTGCTCTCATTGCTATTTAGTATTACAGGATGAGAATAAACCACAGTTTATGTTCTATTCTACTGTAGATAGAAATGTGGTTAGTTTAAATTTGGGACCATTAAAAAGAAAGTTCTGTGAACGTTCTATTCCAGTGTATTTTAGTATACATATGTATGTATTTCTGCTGGGTTTATACCTAGGAGTAGAGTTGCTGAAATTTCCAGAATGATTATACTAATTTACACTGTCACCAACAGAGCGTGAGAGTTGCAGCTGCTAACATTTTGCTATGTGATAGGTATGGAGTGGTTCCACATTGTGGTTTTAATTTGCATTTCATATTTTTATTGCAATTGACTAATAGAAATTAATTTTGTCAATGATAGAAGCTCAATTTTTATGTTAATAAGAAAGCTACCATACTTTTTCTGTACTGCTTTTCTGCTAGGAACAGGACATACTTAGGTGAGTATCCTGGCTGAATACAGTTCTTGGTACTTTTTAGCTGAGCACAAAGGTTACATACCCCTAAATCTTCCTCTAGTTCCTAAGAGTCAACATGAGTAAAAGGAACTAAACAGGAAGATGTCCAGCCCCAAAACAAGGCCTCCTGCCATGTGGGTAAATCAAGCTACTCATCTAAAAGTGAATTGACAGAAGGAGACTAGACTTTGAGTTGTGAACACATAGTACAATGTACAGATGCTGTGTTATAGAATTGTATACTTGAAACCTATATAATTTTATAAACCAATATCACCTCAATAAATTCAATAAAAATAATTTGTATTGATTTTAGAGAAAGCAAAAAAGGGAGAGAAAGAAACAGCAATTTGTTCTTCCACTTACTTATGCATTCATTGGTTGATTCTTATATGTACACTGACCAGAGACTGAATTCACAACCTTGGTGTATTGGGATGACATTCTAGCCAACAGAGCTACCTGGCCAGGACCAAACAAAAATTTTTTTGAAATAAATAAGTAAAAGTGAATTGACTTGTATAAATATAGCCCAAAAGATATCTCCCTAATTTCTAGGCTTTTACCTTGATTTTCATAAAAATCAGCTTTTTTATTTTATGATTTTGAATTTATGATCAAAAAGTAAAGTTAACTATAGTTATTAGCTCATTTATACATTTTAACATATGCAAGATGATCTGCATTTACATAGCTTCTAGACCTTATAGAGTAGAATTTCATCCAAGATGGAGGCATAGATAGATATGCTTTGCTACAGAAAGAAGGGCAACAACAAATTTAAAAACAAAAACAAACAGAACTGCCAGAAAAATCAAACTATAGAAATCTGACAACCAAGTTAAAGAAGGACCATTCATCCAGATCGTAGGAGGGATGGAGATGGGCAGCTGGGGCGAAGAGAATGTGCAGCAAGGCAACAGACAGGACAGGCAAGGCAGCAGCTGGCAGACCAAGCAGTCCCATATTTGCATGCAGATAAACTGGAAAGAACAGCTGGGGAGCGAGACAGACCGCATAACCCAGGTTTCCAGGCAGGGGAACTAAAGCCTCAAAACCTCTAGCTATAAAAACTTGTTGGGGTTGTGGCAGTGCGAGAAATTCCCAGTCTCATAGGAGAGTTCGTTGGAGAGACCCGCAGGGCCCTAGAACATGTACAAACACACCCACCTGGGAATCAGCATTAGAAAGGCCCAATTCACTTGTGGGTAGTGGAGGAAGTGACTGAAAGTGAGGTGAGAGCTGAACAAGCAACATTTTTTCCCTCTCTGATTCCTGTCCCCCATACAGCACCATAGTGGTTGCCACACCCTGATGAATACCTAGGGCTCTGCCCCTTACAACATAATAGGTGCTCCGAGAAAAAGAAATATGGCCCAAATGAAAGAACAGATCAAAATTTCAGAAAAAGAACTAAATGATGAGGAGATAGCCCATCGATCAGATGCACACTTCCAAACACTGGTCATCAGGATGCTCACAGAAATGATTGTGTAAAGATGCAAAATAGAGAAAAAAGTGAAAGCTATACAAAGTGAAATAAAGCAAGATATACAGGGAACCAACAGTGAAGGGAAGGAAACCAGGACTCAAATCAATGATTTGGAACAGAGGAAGGAAAGAAACATCCAATCGGAACAGAATGAAGAAACAAAAATTCAAAAAATGAGGAGAGTCTTAGGAACCTCTGAGACAACTTTAAACATTCTAACATCCAAATCATAACAGAGCCAGAAGGAAAAGCAGAGCAAGAAATGGAAAACTTAATTGAAAAAATAATGAAGGAAAACTTCCCAATCTGTCAAAAGAAATAGAATTCCAGAAAGTGCGGGAAGCTCAGAGTCCCAAAGAAGTTGGATCCAAGGAAGCACACGCCAAGGCACATCATAATTACGTTACCCAAGATTAAAGATAAGGAAAGAATCTTAAAAGCAGCAAGAGAAAATGAGACAAAAGAGTTCCCATAAGACTATCAGCTGATTTCTCAAAAGAAACCTTGCAGGCAAGAAAGGGCTGCAAAGAAGTATCCAAAGTCATGAAAGGCCAGAACCTCTATCCAAGATTACTCTATCCAGCAAAACTATCATTTAGAATGGAAAAGCAGATAAAGTGCTTCCCAGACAAGGTAAAGTTAAAGGAGTTCATTATCACCAAGCTCCTTGCTATGTGAAAAGTTAAAGGGACTTATGTAAGAAAAAGAAGAAGATCATAACTATGAACAATAAAATGACAACAGAGTCACAACTATCAACAACTGAACCTAAAAAAAAAAAAAAAAGAAAGAAAGAAAGAAATCACAAAAACAAACTAAGCAAACATCTAGAACAGGAACAGAATCAAAGAAATGGAAATCACATGGAGGGTTATCAACAGGAATGGGGCAGGGGAAGGATAGAGGAAAAGGTACAGGGAATAAATGGTATAAATGGTAGGTCAAAATAGCCAGGGGGAGGTTAAGAACAGTATGGGAAATGGAGAAGCCAAACAACTTGTATGCATGACCCATGAACATAAACTAAGTGGAGGGAAGTTTTGGAGAGGGGATGTGGGGGAAAGGGGGATAAAGGGGAAGGAAAAAATGGAACAACTCTAATGCCATAATCAATAAAACTACTTTAAAAAGAGCTTATAGAGTCAACAGCAATTTGTAAACAACCAATAAGCTTTTAGGAAACTGATCTTGTGAGAATAAGAATACTTTAAAAATTCTTATTAAATTTACTTTATTAATCCCACTTCTAAAAATTGTGTTAAATTAGCCTTTCCAATTCTTGGGGTTGTGAATTATACTAATTTAAGTTCATGAGCATTTGTGAAATGCTGACAGTCTCTGCTTATTGCTTGCAATCTACCATCCATTATTAGTGATGGTGGTTTATCTTATGGCTTATGCCATAGCTAGTCTTCGTCTCCAGATTTAATTCTTTCTATTTACTTGTGTTACCCTTGGTGGACTGAAGCAGGACCAAGGTATGTGCAACCACACAGAATGGTAAAATAAGCACTTTTTACTTTTGCTTTTTTTTTTTTTTTTTTGCCTTGAGAATATATTTATTGGCATTGATGTGAAAGGAATGAATGAACTTGCCAATAGCAAGACTATGCTTTAGAATGGAAAGGATTTGATGTTTTCAAGTACTACCAAGCAGGAGCCCTACCTCCTAAGTGCTGTTGTAGTCTGACAAATTATCAGGTACAGAAGGTTAGCAGTATCCATGGCATACATTCCCTTCTTTTTTTCACAGGTTCTACACTGCTGTGTGTGTGGCTCAAGCACATACACCCAACAGAGTCACTACACACTGACCCTGGCTGACCTGTCATCCTCAGATTATGACCCCTTCCTGCCACTGGCAAATGTGAAGAATTCTGAGCCAGTCCAATATCATTCATCAGCAGAAATGGGCAACCTGTTTACTGTTGAAGAGGGTGAGATTCTTTTCAGAATATTGATTCTTGTGGGCAGGAAAAGTAAAGATTATATCCTTTTTTTCCATGCTTGCTGTGATATTTTTTTAAATCTAGTTTTTGGAATCCTAGTTTCTATAGTCCTCTATGAAAGTTCTGCCTTCCTGTTTCTTCTCTTTCCCTTTCTTTTCCCACCTTAGTTGAATTTTGTATTATTGAAGACCCATATGTTTCAGACCCATGGGACCCACAAAAACAGTTTATTTTGTATCCCAAAGGAGCTTTACATGTAATAGGAGAGACAGGATTAATACAAAAGGACTCATTTGTGAACTGGTAGCACCATAGGGGCTTCCCATGGAGATGAATCAAAACCAGACTTAGAAGGGTGGACAGACATTGAAAGAAGCTAGTCAAGTGTTCCAGACTAAGGAGCATCATGAAGAGAAAGATGGTAATTTACATGCCACAGTTTAAGGATAGCTCTTTTCACAGCACAGGGGCCACTTTAGAGTGTGTGGGTATCATCAGGGCTTAGGGGCTGCTGTATGTCCTCCTCAACCACCCTTTTCCCCAGAATAACAAGACCCCATCTCTGGAATGTGAGTCAAAATGTGGGTGTGTTATCTATACATACAACTAATAAAATAGCACTGTACCTTCCTACACACACATGCACAAATGAGTGTATGTAGAACTACCAAACTCTGAATATTGATGAATTGTCTCAATGTCAGCTTCCTGATTTTGATATGGTACTATAGCTATGTAAGATGTTACTATTGGAGTGAAGGGATATTTGGGATCTCTCTGTATTTTTTCTTAAAAGTGCATATGAATCTTCAGTAATCTCAAAATTAAAAGTTTAAAAAAATGTGGGTGTGGAGGACCAAGAATGGAACCCTGGGTAAAAGAATGAGAAAATGTCACTAGGAAAGCAAAATGAGGGAAATGGAAAGAAGAATCAAAAGTCATTTCTAGGAAGTCAAAGGAAGAAGGCAGATAAGGAGCCAAGGAAGGTCAGCAGTGGTAGGTGCTTCACAAAGCCTAGGGAGGGTGATAACAGAACAGGAATTGTTTTATTTCCCAACTAAATGTTTGGTGGTAGGTTTTGCTGATCTCTAACCAGGCAGTATGAGCAGATACCCTAGGGGATGACCATTCAGAACTTCAAGATAGATCCCTCTTGTGGAGCCTTTGGTGGTGAAAGGACACAGCAGGCATTAGCTGGGGAAGGGCATGGAGTCCAGGGCTGTGCTTGTAGGACTATAGAGTCTGGACTGTGGTTCAGGCTGAGAAGAAGGTGCCTGGTAAGGTGTGGGTGAAGAGGACAGGAGCTGAGGCACCAGTCAGGAACAAGGGCTCTGGATTCACCCAGTCCTTATGTTAGCTCCATTTTGTAGATGAGTAAACTGAGGTGAAGGGATTTTCCCAAGGATATATATGTGAGAAGTAGTGGAGGTGGGATTTGAATTTAAGGATTAATGATCAGGTTCCTGAAACCTCACTTTGATATTTTACAAGAGTACACTAAAGACTCATTTTGAATTGTGTTGTTGGTGGATGGTAAGTGGCAGATTTTCATGTTGTCCTCTTGTTGCCCTCCATTTGCTTATCATGTAGTTGTCTTTTCCTGGAATTCACTGTTCATTTAAACTGCTATATTTTCTTGCTTTTTTTCCCCATACTTGTAAATTCAAACCATATTTTTTTAATAAAGTGACCCTTTATCTGTTTCTTTTGTTTTCTTCCTTGTAGTCCTGTCTCATAAGAAAATTAACTCTTTCGTATAGTCATTAATTTGCATTCATCCCATGTAACTATCACAAAAACGGGTCCATCACTTATTATGACTCATCACTTGAAAATGGCAGATTAATAGATTAGTGAGAAAGGAAAAACCTAAAAATGCACCTTTAAATTTTGGTAGCATTTTTCCTTCTGTGTACAATATTCTTTGACTTGAATATATCTGTTCTCCAGAAAACCTCAGGACCCTGTGCTTTCTTGTCCTAATAATAGTTCTTTGGTACTAAAAATAATATTTGCTACCACTTTAACCAAATAAAAAAGCAAAGAGGCTTAGAAACGTATTGGCACACACAGATGCTCTTCCTGAGTGACTATATCCTGTTCAGAGTAAAGAGGAAAAATAGAGATAACTTAGGTATCTTAGTTTAAACAATATGTGCTCATATATGAGGGATTTTTGCTTTCATTTAATGCCATAATTTATTATTCATAACCAAACTATTTCTAGTCAAGTAATGTTTCTGATAAGCAATATTACATTTTATCTATTATTTTCAAATGATTTCTTCATAAACCATTTGATGTAATTATTACTTCCAAAAAGTTACAAGAAACACATTCAGCTACCTACTGTAGCTGCTGGCCCAGCTCAAGGAAAAGCCGTTAATGGCATGCACATGGGCTCTCATCATTAATACTTAAGTGCTTAAAATGAAGGGAGAGGAGAAGCTTTAAAAATATATAAGTTAAAGGACAACCTAAAATTACTGATTTTATGTTTTATTGCTAAATTTAGAAAAATAAATAAATACTTGGAATATATTTTTTCATAGTTTATAGAAGTCATGAGCTTGTTTCTTCACTAATGGAGTCTAGATTTTCTTTTTATTTCTCAGGGCACCTATGAGCAGTTGATTCAGCTGAAGTCTGACAGGGAAGGGCAATTCTTATTTTATAAATATTACCTTTTCTTACTTTTCAGTACCAAAAATATTTTGGGTTTTTATTTGGGTGTGTCATGGTTTATGACTTGATTAGTATGACTGCAGGTTAATCTCCTATTGTAGAATTCAAATGTTTATTAAAATACAAATTTATATTTCTCTCAGACTGAAAACACAACCTATGTAAGTAAAAGTAGGGGAAAGTTGCCTCTGCAGTTGTTATTTTATGCCTTGGGCTTTATCAAGTTGGACCTTTATATGATTATTTTCATAGCTTGCTCTACTATATTACCACATAGTATCTTACATTATGACACCTGAGCTGTCTGTGCCTTTGTTGGTGGAGCATTAACATTTCTGATGGAGCATATTTTCATATGAAATGATCAGCATGAATAAAAAGCATGTATAACTTTGAAAAAGTTAATGTGGATACAAAAGCAGAGGCATTCATAGCTGTGATTTCAAAGGAATTGATTGAAGTATTTTAAATGTTTCAGCTGTTTGGAAGTCATATATAATTCTACCAGGGATGAGAAGAAGAGTTTAATTTTAGAGACTGATGTAAATATACTTCTAAAAATAGGAGGGGTTTTTAATATGAAATTTTTATTTTGCATTACCAAATACAGATAATTTCTTGTTCACACAAAAGGAAAAAAAAAAAAACAAGAAGAAATTCAAGAAAAGTCAGGGCAGCCTTGTTTTACTCAGTGATCACATAGAATTTCTTAGACTCTAGAATTTAATTGTTTCTTCCTAGGATTTATACATCATAAAATTGTTATAAATAAGTCAATTGGATTTTCAGTGTCTGAGAGGAAGGGTGTTTGGCATGAGAAAGTTAAATTTAATGTTGTGGATTTAGATTAAGTTAATATTAAAGTAATTTTGTAATTAATAAATTGTGAATTTAGAAAATAAGTATGCCCTAAACCTTTAAGCCCAAATTCTAAATCTCAGTTTATTTAATATCTAGTGATATTTTTGTTAGACTTAAAAGGTTTCACTTTAACTTGTTCTTAGATTAATGCACATTTTTTTAATTACTGTGGTGGATTAAACTCTCCCTAACTACTGTCAAACTTAGGTGGGTCATTCAGTCTGTACTTAGGGATTTAGTTTATCTGCTTTGCCCCTTTACCTCAAACATTTTACAAAGCCCACATTTAGATGCTGTTCTCAAATCTTTCTATGTATTTAAAGTCTTGAAAACTTTGTAAACCAGTTGTTATTGGCCATTTAATCACCAACTGCAAATTTAGTTAAACCATTTAAGTATTTACATGAATTAATATATCAGGTTCAGTGAAATATTTAAAATACCCTAACAACAAATGTAAATTGTCATAATGATCTTTTTTCTTTTGAAACTCTTTTATTTTTTTAATTATTTTATTGTTGTTCAATTACAGTTGTCTGCATTTCCCGCCCAACTCCCCCACCACCCCAGCCAAACCCACCTTCCTCCCTTGCTTCCACCCTCCCACTTGGTTTTTTTCATGTGTCCTTTACAGTAGTTACCAAAAACCCTTTTCCCCATTGTCCCCTCCCCTCTGATTATTGTTAGATTGTTAATTTCAACGTCTCTGCTTATATATTGTTGGCTTTTTTCTTTTGTCAATTATGTTCCACTTAAGGTGAGATCATATGGTATTTGTCCCTCCAATGCCTGGCTTATTTCACTTAGCATAATGCTCTCCTGTTCCATCCATGCTGTCACAAAGGGTAGGAGCTCCTTCTTTCTCTCTGCTGTATAGTATTCCATTGTATAAATGTACCATAGTTTTTTCATCCACACATTTATTGATGGGCACTTAGGTTGGTTGCTTCCAGCATTTGACTATTATAAATTCTGCTATGAACATTGGGGTGCATACGTTCTTTCGGATTGGTGTTTCAGGGCTCTTAGGATATAATCTTAGCAGTGGAATTGCTGAGTCAAAAGACAGTTCCATTTTTAGTTTACTGAGGAAATTCCATACTGATTTCGACAGGGGCTGCACTAATCTGCATTCCCACCAACAGTGCATTAGGATTCCCTTTTTTCCACATCCTCTCTAACACTTGCTTATTGATTTCTTTATGATGCCCGTTCTGACCAGTGTGAAGTGGTATCTCATTGTGGTTTTAATTTGCATCTCTCTGATGGCTAGTGATGCTGACCATCTTCTTATATGTCTCTGGGCCCTCTGTATGTCCTCCTTGGAGAAGTATCTGTTCAAGTCTTTTGCCCATTTTTAAATTGGGTTTTTTGTCTTCCTGGAGGAGTCGTATCAGATTTTTATATATTTTGGAGATCAAACCCGTGTCAGAGGTATCATTGGCAAATATGTTTTCCCATATAGTTGGTTCTCTTTTCATTTTAATGCTGTTTTCTTTAGCCATGCAGACACTTCTTGATTTGATGAGGTCCCATTTGTTTATTCTTTTCTTTATGTCCCTTGCTTTAAGGGACACATCAGTGAAGTTGTTGCTGCACGGAATGTCTGAGATTTTTCTGCCTCTGTTTTCCTCTAGGACTTTATGGTGTCATGACTTATATTTAAATCGTTTATCTACCTTGAATTTATTTTTGTGTATGGTGTAAGTTGGTGATCGAGTTTTATTTTTTTGCATGTTGCTGTCCAGATCTCTCAACACCATTTGATGAAGAGGCTATTTTTACTCCATTTTATGCTTCTTCTGCCTTTGTCAAATATTAATTGACCATAGAGACTTGGGTTTATTTCTGGGATCTCTGCTCTAATCCATTGGTCTATGTGCCTGTCCTTATGCCAGTACCAGGCTGTTTTGAATACAGTGGCCTGGTAATACAGTTTGATATCAGCAGTTGTGATCCCTCCTGCTTTGTTCTTCTTTCTCAAAATTGCTGCAGCTATTCGGGGTTGTTTATGGTTCTGAAATGTTTGTTCTCTATGTGTGAAATATGTAATTGGTACGGTAATGGGGATTGCATTGAATATATAAATTGCTTTGGGTAGTATGGGCATTTTGATGATGTTAATTCTTCCAAACCAAGAGCATGGTACATGCTTCCATTTGTTTGTGTCTTCCGTAGTTTCTTTCTTCAGTGTTGTATAGTGTTCTGAGTATGGTCTTTTACCTCCTTGGTTAGGTTTATTCCTAGGTACTTCATTTTTCTAGTTGCTGTATCAAATGCAATTTTTTTTCTGATTTCTGTTTCTGGTATTTCATTGTTGGTGTAAAAAATGCCTTTGATTTCTGAATATTGACTTTGTATCCCGCTGTTTTGCCAAAATCATGTATTAAGTTGAGTAGATTTTTGGTGGAGTTTGTAGGATTTTCTATGTCATCTGCAAACAATGACAGTTTTGCTCCCTTCTTTCCAATTTGGATGCCTTTTATATCTTTTTCTTGTCCAATTGTTGTGGCTAGGACTTCCATTACTATGTTGAATAGGAGTGGTGAAAGTGAGCATCCTCTTGTTCCTGATCTTAGTGGGAGAGCGGTTAGTTTTTGCTCATTGAGTATGATGTTGGCTGTAGGTCTGTCATATGTGGCCTTCATTATATTGAGGAATGTTCCCTCTATTCCCACTTTGCTGAGTGTTTTTATCATAAATGGGTGCTGTACCTTATCAATTGCTTTTTCCACATGTATTGATATGATCATGTGATTTTTGTCTTTCATTTTGTTTATGTGATGTATTACATTTATTGATTTGTGAATATTGTACCATCTTTGCATCCCTGGGATGAATCCCACTTGATCATGATGTATGATCTTTTTAATGTATTGCTGGATGCAGTTTGCCAGTATTTTGTTGACGATTTTAGCATCTATGTTCATCAGCAATATTGGCCTGAAGTTTTCTTTCTTTGTTGTGTCTTTATCTGGTTTTGGGATTAGGATGATGTTGGCTTCATAAAAAAGAGTTTGGTCTGCCCTGGCTGGTGTAGCTCAGTGGATTGAGTGCAGGCCTGCGAACCAAAGGATTGTGGTTCGATTCCCGGTCAGGGCACATGCCTGGGTTGCAGGCCAGTTGCCAGCAGGGGACGCATGAGAGGCAACCACACATTGATATTTCTCTCCCTCTCTCCTTCCCTTCCCCCCTAGAGATAAAATAAATAAAATCTTTTTAAAAAAAAGAGTTTGGGAGTCTTCCATCATTTTGGATTTTTTTGAATAGTCTGTGAAGGATAGCCGTTAGCTCTTCCTTAAATGCTTTGTAGAATTCTCCTGTGAAACCATGCAGTCCAAGGCTTCTGTATGTCAGGAGTTTTCTGATTACTGCTTCAATTTCATCTTCTGTTATTGGTCTGTTCATACCTTCCACTGCTTCTTCACTGAGTTTTGTAAGATTATATTTTTCTAGAAATTTGTTTATTTCACCTTAGTTTTCAAATTTCATGGCATATAGTTTTCATAATAATTTCTTATAATCCTTTGTATTTCTATGGTATCAGCTGTAATCTCTCTTCTTTCATTTCTGATTGTGTTTATTTGGGTCCTCTCTCTTTTTTTCTTGATGACTCTGCTTGAAGGCCTGTTGATTTTGTTTATATTTTCAAAGAACCAGCTCCTGGATTCATTGATCCTTAGAAATGTGCTTTTAGTCTCTATGTCATTTAATTCTGCTGTGATCTTGGTTATTTCCTTCCTTCTACTTGCTCTGGGCTGTCTTTGTTGTTGTTCTTCAAGTTCTTATAGGCATAGGGTTAAGTTATTTATTTGAAATGTTTCTATCTTTTTTAGGTAGGCTTGTATTGCTATGAACTTCCTCTCAGGGCTGCCTTCACTGTGTCCCATAAGTTTTGGGTTGTTGTGAATTCAGTTTCATTTGTTTCCAGAAACTTTTTGATTTCTTCCCTAATTTCATTCTTGACCCATTCATTGTTTAATGGCATGCTATTCAATCTCCATGAGTTTGAGTGTTTTTGTTTTTTTTCCTTGAGGTTGGTTTCTAGTTTCAGTCCCTTGTGTTAGGAGAAAATGCTTGATATGACTTCAGTTTTCTTGAATTTTTTTGAAGCTAGCTTTGTGTCCTATCATGTAGTCTATCTTTGAAAATGTTCCATGTGCATTTGAAAAGAATGTGTATTTTGCTTCTTTAGGATGAAAGGCTCTATATATACCAGTTAAGTCCATTTCATCTAGGGCATTGTTCAATGCTACAATATTTTTGTTGATATTTTGTTTGGAAGATCTATCCACTTTTGACATTTGGATATTAAAATCCCCTACAATACTTGTGTTGCTGTCAGTATCTTTCTTGACATCCTCCAAGATTTTCTTTGTTTTGGGGTGCTCCTATGTTGGGTGCATATATATTTACAATGTTTATATCTTATTGATGGATTCTTTCCTTAAGTATTATGAAGTGACCTTCTGGGTCTCTTTTTATGGCTCTTTTTTTGAAGTCTATTTTCTCTGATGTGAGTATTGCTACCCCGGCTTTTTTTTTTCTGTCTGTTTGCTTGGAATATCTGTTTCCAGCCATTCACTTTCAGTCTGTGAAGGTCTTTTTTTTCTGAGGTATATCTCTTGTAGGCAGCATATGTGTAGTTCATGATTTCTTATCCATTCAGCTATTCTATGTGTTTTGATTGGGGCATTTAATCCATTTATGTTTAAGGTTGTTATTGATAGGTACTTATTCATTTCCATTTTTTTGTACCTGTGTTCCTCCCTCACTCTTTTTCTTCCTGTTCTTAAAACAGACCTGTTAGCATCTCTTGCAGTGCTGGTTTGGAGGAGGTATGTTCTTTGAGGCTTCTTTTTTCTGGGGAGCTCCTTATTTGGCCTTCCATTTTAATTGAGAGCCTTGCTGGATAAAGTAGTCTTGGTTGCAGGTCTCTGCTTTTCATTACTTGGAATATTTCTTGCCATTCCCTTCTGGCTTGGAGTATTTCCATTGAGAAGTTAGCTGCTAGCCTTATCGGGGCTCCCTTGTATGTTACTTGATGTTTCTCCCTTGCTGCCTTTAAGGTTCTCTCTTTGTCTTGGAATTTTGCCATTTTAATTATGATGTGTCTTGAAGTGGGCCTGTTTGGGTTCCTCTTGATTGGGATTCTCTGTGTTTCCTGGATTTGTGTGACTTTTTCTCTCATTAAATTAGGGAAGTTTTCCATCATTACTTTTCAAACACATTTTTAATCCTTTACTATTCTTCTTCTCCTTCTGGTGTCCCTCTTATACAGATATTGTTACATTTCATGTTGTCCTGCATTTCCCTTAACCCCTGTTCATTCTTTTTGGGCCTCTTCCTTTTCTTGCTCTTTCTGGGTGTTTTTTCTACCTGTCATCTAGCCCACTGATCTGATCCTCTGCTTCACTGAGCCTGCTTTTGATTCCTTCTGTGTTCTTCAGTTCAGAAATTGTATTCTTCATTTCCTCTTGGCCCTTGTTAATATTTTCTATTTCCTTTTTCATGTTGATATAATTTGTAGTAAGTTCATTGTAGTTTCCCTGTAGTTTTTTGGTAACTATCTGTGAGCTCATTGAGCTTCCTGATAACCATTGCTTTGAACTCAATATCTGATAGTTGAGTTGCCTCTATTTCATTTAGCATTCTTTCTGAGGCCTCCTCCTTTCCTTTCATTTGGGGATTGTTTCTTTGTCTCCCCATTGTTGTGAGACTCTTCTTGTTAGCCTCTACTTCTTAAATTAATCTGTTCTGACTCCTTGGGTTTCTGGTGTGAACTTCTGTGGTAGAAGTGGTGCAGTCGCCTTGATCTCTTGAGCTTGCTGGTCTTGGGCTGTCATTTATGTTGGCTCTGTGTTTGTGTTTGTGTTTGTTTGTTCTTGAGTCTTTCTTGGTGGGTCCTTCCCTCCATCTGGTTAACTGAGGATCGCTCCATCCACCACATCTTGCATTATGTTGTGCAGGTGTGGACAGGTTGTGTTGAAGCTGGTTCTTCTGTCTGTACGTGGTTTTGAGACTTCTCTCTCATTCTTATTCAGTTGTTTAGTTATTTCTCCACCATTTAGTTGGATTACCAGATCGGTCTGGGTTGAGATTAGTGTAGCTTCCACTCCCTCCTTCACCTTCTTCTGTTGTTATCTGTTGGTGGTTCCTTTATTGGTGGGTTTCCTCTTCAATCTATTTTATATTTTTTATTTCTTTTTTTCTTTTAATTGTTGTTCTTGTACAGTTATCTGTCTTTTAATCCTGTCCCAGTCCACCGCCCCAACTCTCCCCACCTCCCCCCCATATCCGCCTCCCCTAGTTTTTGTCCATGTGTCTTTCATACTTGTTGCTTCAAACCCTTCCCTTTTTCCCCTGAAATTTTCTCCCCTCTCCCCTCTGGTGACTGTAAGCCTGTTCTCAATTTCCGTGTTTTTGGTTATATTATGCTTGTTTATTTTGTTGATTAGGTTCCTGTTAAAGGTGAGATCATATGGTATTTGTCTTTCACCTCCTGGCTTATTTTGCTTAGAATAATGCTCTCCAGTTCCATCCATGCTGTCGCAAAGGGTAGGAGCTCCTTCTTTCTTTCTGCTGCATGGCAGCACTCTTCAAACTATTTTAAAAACCATAGAATAACTGTTCCAAATTCATATTATGAGGCCAGCACTAATCTGCAAGAAAAGGAAAGGGTCCTCAGGAGAAAACAGTCCAGCCCACAACCTGATTTCAAATTTTGAGATTCCAGAACTAGGTTGTGGGTTCAATCCCTGATAAGGGAGGGTATACAAAAAGCAAGTGATCAATGTTTCTCTCTCACATTGATATTTTCTGTCTCTCTGTTTCTCTCTCTCTTCCTCCCTCTCTGGGGTTCCAGCAAAGGTGGGAGCAAATTGGCATGGATATGCCTGAGGAGAGACTGGGAAGGAAGCTTTGTGGAGAGTGCAGGGAGAGTACCCACAGGGAACCCAGTGCTATCACAGTGACCTTAAAGTAAATTGCAAAATATAGAGGGTGGGCACAAGTAGTTTTGCAGTTCTTTGTTCAGAAAATAACACAATAATTAATAAATAATATAAGAATAAACTCTGTGTTTTGCATACTCACAAGTGTAAACTATGTTTAAGCAATCACAGGCTGGATTCATTTCCTTATCATTGTCTGCCTTTACTCCACTGAAAGGAGCAAGGTAACCTCTCTGGCCCAGCTTCCACCTGCCCTCAACCTCCATCCCCCAACTGTCCAGGTCTGCCATCCTTTTCAATTGCAGGTTCTGACTTCCTAGAGTTCCCAAACCATCACCTTTTTTTTTAACAATAAGGACCTTTCTCTTGTTTATTGCTGTACATACAAATTTTTAAATGTCCCTTTCAGAGTGAAATCTTCATGTAAGTTGATTCTTTTAGCAGTCTATTTAAATTGTGCTTTTCTTCCACATAGAATATGTTAAAAAAAGAAAATACGTGAAAAAGATTCCCATACTTAAAAAAAGCCAATATTGTAACTACAAATTGAAATGTGATGGTGTTGAGTGTTAATTTTCATTATACACTGCCTCTTTATGTTTCTTTACTGATGTTCACAGAGAAGAAGAGACGAAGTTTGGAGCTGATCCCTCTGACTGCCAAAATGGTGATGGCCCACCTGGTGAACCACCTGGGACACTTCCCCCTCCATGGGGGCCCAGCTGTGCTGCACAGCCTGGTCAGCGAGAATCATGACAACACACCTGTGGAAACTTCTGAGCTCTCCTCTGAAGTGTTCAGGAGTCCAAACCTGCAGCTGTTTGTATTTAATGATAGCACCCTCATCTCCTACCTTCAGACACCCACAGAAGAACTGGCAGACAGCTCACCATCGGGCACCCTCTCAGACGTGAGAGTAATTGTGAGGGACATCTCAGGAAAGTACTGCTGGAATGGGAAGGTTTTGTATGGACATTTAGAAGGCTGCTTAATACCCAACAGCAGAAATCCTTCATTTCTGATTTCAAGTTGGCATCATCAAACATTTGGACCTCAGAGAGATTTTTCTCAGACTGAGGAGGGAGATGATGTCCTTGACAAATTGCTTGAAAACATTGGCCACACTAGTCCTGAATGTCTTTTACCATCACAGCTAAATCTAAATGAGTCTTCCCTACCCCCATGTGGAATGAACCGTGACCAAGAGAAGGAAATCATCGAGGTCATTTTGCACCAGAACGCACAAGAAGATGAGTATGTTCAGAGGAGTAACTCTGATTTGGCCCTGAGAGTCCCCAGGCAGGAGCAGCCCTCACCAGTGGAACCCCAGGGACCCTTTTATTTTTGCAGGTTGTTGCTTGATGAGTTGGGAATGAATTCTTGGGACAGAAGGTAACAATTCACCCTAGGCCTTTAACTATTTTGTTGTTATTTTTGTATGATTCTTCTTTATCAAATTGGAGTTGGGGAAGTATAGAATAGAAAGGGAAATTTTTCTCTTTTTTACAACTTTCTGCTGCTAAAGCAAAGCTAGAAACTATGCTATACTGATGCACAGATTGATTCCAAACATCTGGTGTATATTTTAAAGGGCATCAAACATTTTCCAATGAAAGATGACATGTCACAGGAGTTCAGAAAGAACAGTTAAATCCATGGAAAGTGTGATTCAATGGAGAAGACTTTGTAGAAGGGGGTGGATATGAGCTGGACCCTGACAATGGAGTAGAGTGTTTAAGGACAAAGGTAGGGGAAAGAGATTATTAGCAGAGCCAACAGTGAAAAAACAGACACAAGCACACAAGTCATATACTCACCACAGAGCCATCCAGTGTCACTGGATAACAATGGAATGCAGTGGAATTTTGCTGCCTTTGAGTGTCGTAAGAAGAATAGAGTTCATTCTGTGGTTGTGATCGCAAATCTTTTGTTCATTCAGGGGATGGGCAGACAGGTGAATGGATGGATGATAGGGAAGTTTGTCAACTGATTGACTAGAAATGGAAAACTTGGTCTGTGATTACATGACCTTTCTACCATCCCTTTTTCTTTATAGGAAGAATTTTCATCTGTTGAAGAAAAATTCAAAATTATTGAGAGAGCTAAAAAATCTAGACTCCCGTCAGTGGTACGTGAAAGTTTATAACACCACTTTATTCCCTTCTGTCTTTGTGTGTCTTAGATCAGGGGTCTCCAACCCCAGGCTATGGACCAGTATTGGTCCGTGTCCTGTTAGGAACCAGGCCACACAGCAGGAGGTAAGTGGTAGGCTGCAAGCAAGCAAAGCTTCATCTGTTTACAGCTGTTCCCCATCACTTGCATTACCACCTGAGTTCTGCCTCCTGTCAGATCAGCGGTGGCATATAGGAGCCTGAACCCTACTGTGAACTGTGCATGCAAGAGATCTAGGTTTTACGTTCCTTATGAGAATCTAATGCCTGATGATCTCAGGTGGAGCTGAGGCAGTGATGCTGGCATTGGGGAGCAGCTGCAAATACAGATTATCACTAGCAGAGAGGTTTGACTGTACAGAGACTATCCTGAAACCATCTCCCCCACCCCTAGCCTCCAGTCCTTAGAAAAATTGTCTTTCACAAAACTGGTCTCTGGTTCCAAAAAAAGGTTGGGGACTACTGTCTTAGATGACAGATAATGGCTGCAGGAATAACTATGCCTGCAGAAACACCCAAGGGTAGTTCTTTTGGTGTTTTTACCCTTGAGGAATAAGCTTACGTACTTGATTACACTAAGAAGAGGTTGGTACTCCCACCTAATCTATGCTTTGCATGTGGTAGCCAGTGGCCGTTTATTTTCATTTAATCTCTGCAACCATCTCTCTTTCTGATGAGGAAGAGAGCGTTACCTAGGCCAAATGTCTTTCCCATGCTCTCATATTGTGTTGCTTGAAGCAAGTGAGTCTGACTTCTTACCCCATGTTGTGTGCCGATGCACTGGTATACTGCAGTTTCTGCTCTACAGTGTTGGCAAGGATAAAATAAGTTTGTTGTAATTGGTAACTTCCTAATAGTAAGCCTCATTTTCCAAAGCTGGTCAAATCTCAGTTCTCCCTCTTTTTTGAACAGTCTTAGACACAGTTCTAAAAATAGCTCACAACCAGTTTTTGATTTTGGGAAATGAGTGCTTCCAAAAAACATCACAGTGAAGTAAATATAATTACATAACAGCTACTCAAAAATCTTGAACAAACTACTTCCTTAATCTTTAGTTTTTTAAATATTCATTTAAAAATGTCTTTTGTTCCTTTTATTCTCTTTAAGAATATCATTAGGTCTCTCATTAGACTTGAAAAACCTGAAGCCGTTATTCCCCTTGTTGCCCCTCATCATGTTCAGTTTCCCAATTGTTGTTGTGCTTCTTTTTCTCTAGAGGAATAGAGCTGAATTCTCTTGGAAATTCTGTGAGAGATTTTTTCTGAAGGACTTAGGGATTCACTGTCCTCTCCCTCTTGTTCTCCAGTATTAAATAAGTAGTCACTTGGGTTCCAAACCCTGCTTTTCAAGCATATGCTGAATTACTTCATGCTTCTTAGTATTAAGTGAATACATTGGTATCTTATAATTGTGAGTGTTACTGAACTTTAGTTGCATGAGGTACAATTGAATTAGTTCTTTTGGGTGCTGTTGCAATAAAATATGGTTTTGGAGAGCTGACTGGCAAATCCTCTGCCCCCCTGATTAAAACTCCAACTCCTCTGCCTTCCACTTAAAACCCCAACTCCTGGTGCCTTCTTGATATCAAGAAAGTGTCAACTTTATGGTAAAGGATGTTTTCAAGTTTTTTTTTTTATTATTTTTTTAAGTGGAAATAGTTCAGTACTCTTCAGCTAGGAGAAATACAGACTGTGTCATATATTGGTCAGTTAGCAGGTAACATACCTTGTTCCTCAATTTTCAATTCAGATGTTTCTATTTATTTCTGCTATAGGTTTCTCTCTCTGCTGTCAAGGCATAGTTCTTGCTTAGCATGTACTTAGGAAAAGTAGAGGCTGTCTTGCAATCATTTATATCCTTTATATACTGTGAAATTGGCAAAGATGTAAATAGTGTGATGACTGTACATACAGATTATAGTGAGTTTCCCCTTTTAAATATTAATGCCTCTTGTCACCACATGGTAAGGTGAAAGTTAAAGTTGTTTCTTCTTTGGCTATTTAATGTGACAGCATAAGGAAATTGAGCTAGCTATTCTGGTCTATTTCTAATAAGAAAGAAAAATGCATTCTAATGAAAAAGAGGAAATGGTTGATATAATGAAGAAGAGGAAATGTGTATTCCTGAATTACCTGCTCCTTCATGCATGGGTCCTGCAGCTTATGGATATGAAGTGCTGTTGATGTTGCTAATTATCATTTCAAAAGCCTGGCTCTCATAAGGCCAAACAACAGCTTCTGCATCCCATGCCTGCTCTCTGTGGTGCTAACATTTTGGAAGATGTAAAATTTGATTAATGTCCACAGCTAAAGGTCACCTTTCCTCACACCTATATCAGGCAGGCAGTTATTGGGGCTTAGCTCCCTTGTGCTCCCACATTTAGTTAATGAGGACTCAAGGATCTGTGAGCAGCTACAATATAAAAAGTTTGGACTTTAAGGAGAATAAACAAAAACATTTCAGATAAACCAAAGATTGTTTTCATGTATGCAAAGTACATAGAATAGAAAAAAATTAAATGCTGAGTACTTTTAAATATAGAGAGAGCTATGCCAAAAGAAATTAAAACTATACTTTTTTCTTCTTTGTTGAGATAGTCTTTTACGTCATGGTTATGGTCTCTAGTATCATCTGAGCCCCCAAATTATTATATCTCTAAGAATAAGGCAGACATATTCTAGGCTGCGTGTATACCCTGTCTGTCACTCAGGGACTAAATGGTGTCACCTTCAGAACTTCATACTGCATGAGGACAAGTTTACTGACAGTCTTGGAGCACAAGGTCTGTAAAGCACTAAGTCCCAGGGATCTGTCCCCACAAAACTCACCTCTCTTCATAACACCTGTTCTCATCAAGCGAGGCACCCCTAAGAATGTGCTCATGCCACACCAGTTAGGGTGTTCAGATTGTCCACCTTCTCCAGTGGCAGCAGGACGGTGCACATCAAAAGCCTTAAAAATGGGCAGTGTTCAAGATTCCATTTCTATGAATTTATTTTAAGGACATATCAAAGACAATGAGAAAATGTTTCTAAAAATGGAAGCAATGTAAATGTCCTAGAATGAGGATTTGGTATGTAGTGTATTAATATAATGCAGTGTTATACCACCATTAAATAACTTGGTTATAGAAGCATGTAGTATTAAAGAGTTTACACTAAAACATCGTTCAAAAGGAGAGTTGTATGTTATGTATATTTTATACAGTATTCATAAATATTGTAAGTGAAAAAAATCAGTTACAAAATAGGCTATAGTAGCTGCTCATTTTTTGTACAAAAATAGTAACAGTTAATGTTTTTTGCTTATATATTCAGATAACAAGTTTTTGTAATTTTTTTGTTAAATTTTGTGGTTTACCTTGTATGTTTATTACATGTAAACTATGGGGGTAGAAATGAATAAGCTATCTAGATAAATAGGAGAGTACTCTCCTCCATTTATTTATATGACTTTTTGGTTGAATTTTAATTCAGTCTGCTTATTAACAAAACAAACAAACAAAAACAAACTTTGGAAAGACATGCTGGAGAATGTCCTTGAGAATAAAATATGAAGCCCAAATTCCACTAATATGGATGTCTATAACATGATTACAATATTGAGATATTAAACAGGCAACAGAAACATTTTCATATTGTTTATGCACTTAATAGTTTTTTCTATGAGATTTTTCAGAATGCAATGCAAAAATAAGGAGAGGGATGGAACTACTGTAGAAGTAGTAATTCAAATTTTAGAAGATAAAAACTAGAGTAAAATAAAACTCTTGAATGATGAGACTGTAGAATGAATGATTCTTGATTAAACCTCCGTTTCAATGAGAGCCATGTTTTCATCTCTAAACTATTACCAAATTGCTTGGTATAGGTCCAGTTATTTTGACACTTTAGAGTGTAATTTGTAGAAATTGGTCACTAATACATTTAAATATATCATCATATCTCTGGTCAGTTCACCAGAGATTTAACTGGGCACCTTTCCTCAAGGCACATATTATGTTTACTAGATTTAATAGTAACATGGCCAAAACCCATCATAAAAAAGTGGATGAAGGGTCTATATGGCCAAAGAGGTTTCCTTCCACAGCTATTCACCCTACCAGGCACCATCAGATTAGTCAAAGCACAAAGTGCTTATACCCCCTCACAAAGTATCTAAGTGTGTTCTCCTTGGAAGAAGTTTCTGTTTTTCATAAAGTTTTGTGAGGCATGTTCTACAGTTTCAGTCACAGAACTATCCACTATCCCTAGCTCAAAGTTTAGAAATAATGAAATATGGGTAGAAACATGGATCTATTAACAATTGATGACTGTTTGAAATGCTTTCAAAGATATTTTCTGCCAAAAGCAGAGAGAACTTGTCAACGCATTGTAACATGCTGTTAAGTATGCCATGTGTCTTTAGAGAGTGATCTCAAGAATTAGATTTTCCTGTTTCAATTCCCAGTCTCCAGCTTGGTATATGTGCTTTTAAAAAACTTTCTGTGTCTCCCTTCAACCATCTCTACATGGAAATGATGATGATGATGCTTACCTCATTAGGGTAGTTGCAAAGAGTAAATGAGATCATGTGTGGAACCTTCCTAGAATAGTGACTGACCTCTAGTAATTTCTTAGTAAATGTAAGCTCTGTAGTAGAAGTCATGCTGGTAGTAGTAAAATAAAATTTTATATATAAGAATTCTCACTCCTTTAAATTCAAAAATTTGTAGCCGTGAAACGCATAAAATTGCAGTGTTTTACATTGCTGAAGGTCAAGAAGACAAGTGTTCAATCCTCTCCAATGACAGAGGAAGCCAAGCATATGAAGAATTTGTTGCCGGACTTGGATGGGAGGTAATTCATTTCATTTAATAGATATTTGTTGACCAGCACTATTTGAAGATGTATGTAAAGTGTATTACGTGTTTGTACACATAATCAATTACCTGATTGATTACCTGTGTTTTTACATATGTTTTTTACATTCAACTATAGTATGAATAGAGTTATGGAATGAAAGAATGTATTGAATTTAATATCTTCTATTAGGTTTTTAGTACTTCATACATGAATTTTTATTTCCCCTTAGCTTTCCTTTCAACATTATTTCATTTGCTCTTTATCAGAACTGAATGGATAGTCAGATCAGGTCAGATCAGCTCACATCAGTTCACCCAACCATAGACAGTTTGTAGTAAGAGAAGGCAAATATGGGCAGAGAAGCAATGGCTTTGGCCACATTATGGAGAACAGAGAAGAAATCAATGATGTGATGGGTGAAAAGATGAAAGAATTGACTGAAGTCAAAAGTTGGAATGAAAATAGAATATAGTAGCCATGATGGTTTAGCTTTCAACCTGTTTTTCTAGTATAGGTCCGAGGATGACAAACAATGAAAAAAATAAGTTCTTTTTGTTTTTTTTTTAACTAAATGATATTCTGACAGGCAGAAATATATACATTTTTACATATGTGTGCATATACATATCTCTGTCTCCAGAAACACAATCTAAAGAAAAATATATTCCCAGAATCTAAAAGAATTCAGAGTAATTAAAATGAAAATCAGCATATCTGAAATAATTTTTCTTCTTACTACTTTTGTTTTGGTTTCTTGGTTATTTGTGCTGTGAGAAACTCTGGGTATATAAGAAAGACTTGTTTCTGAGAGTTGAGGTTAACAAGGGGATTGATATAGAGGTGGAGACAGAGTATTACTATTTCAAGGTCAAGACAATATACTTTCTAAAAGGTCAAGTAGGTCTTGGTCTAAAAGAATTGTTATACTTCTAACAAATAATTATTCTTTTTACTAATAAGGTTACATCTTTGTCATGCAAAATACTTAACTAATAGGTTTTTGAAAAAATAATTTCTTAACTAGAGTTTTAACAAAAGATCAGAAAATTAATTAATTCAGTGTATATATTGGTTGTATTTGGCACAGAAGAGATTCTTCTGTTTTTTTTTTTTAATTTTTGAATAGTTGCTTTACTGAAAGAATACTAGTTTATGAAAATTTTAAAAACAAATATAGGCACTAAGAAGTAAACATTCATACCATAGCTTAAAAAGAATATGACTCATGGTCTTTTGGCAAATTAGTGTAAATTAGAACAACCCCTTTAAAAGGCAGTTTAGCAATGACTGTTAAATTTTGAAACAGCTGTACCCTTTGACCCAACATCCTGTAGAAACACTGCTTTTAATGCTCCTCAGGTTTGACCAGCAGAAAACTCTGTAAAACCATCAATAGAGAAAGTGTGTGTGTGTGTGTACCTAGATATATAAATACACACCTACATATATATACACATACACACACACACGTCCAGGAGAAGAAAAGTTAGAGAAATATACAGTTAATTTTTAGTAATTGATAGGATTATGGAATACTTCCATTGTTAATGTTTCTTTAATATTGTAATTTTGTCTAACTTTGTTTTTATCAGAAAGCTATAGAAATGAACATAGTTGGATATTTTGAAAATTCATGTTCCTGCTTAGTGAATAAGAATAGCTGTTTAACCCTGATTCATTTTCCTCTTTATGACCGGTATCAGGTGGATCTCTCAACCCACCGTGGATTCATGGGTGGACTTCAGCGCAATGGCAGCACGGGACAGACTGCTCCTTACTATGCTACCTCAACTGTGGAAGTGATTTTCCACGTTTCCACTCGGATGCCATCAGACTCAGATGATTCACTCACCAAAAAGGTAAGGTGCCCTGGTTTGTAGGTGAGGCTCTCCTAGAACTGAACAAAGGCCATGGCATAAACATGCATTGAACCAAGTTAACTCTGGATTCAACCTCAGTGTCACTCATCCCAAACTACAGTTGTAGTTAATCTGAAATATCCAGCATGTCACAAACTAGATAAAGAAATATGTGAAAAACAATGAGTCATTTGAGTCTTAAATCCTGAGATTAAGAGTTAGGAAAAGGAAGGATCTTAAATGTCAATACTTTTAGATTTTTCTGTCACATGACTATTAACTGATAGAAAATAACGGTGTTGACTTCTCAGGTTGGCAAAGGTCATAAGATATAATAACACTACACTGGTGTAGCTCCAAGCAAGCAGGTACCTCTTAGGCTTAATGTAGGGTAATTTGGCAATATCTGTCAAAATGATAAGTGCAGGTGTGCTATTGTCCAGTTGTCACACCTTTGGCACTGACCTTGTATTCTCCATCAAGTTGGCCCTATGGGCAGTTTTCTCTAAAATTCAAAGGAAACCTTCTTCACCCCTGAGGAATCTCCACCCTCTTCCCCAGGGGAACATGCCCTGTACTTTCCAATCTGCTGGATGTTCACCTCAGGTGACATTCTGTTAGAAGTGAGGAATACCTTAATAGAAGAGGATTTTTAATTTGGGAGGAATCCTAAAAATCTGACCCACTCTTGTGAGTTTCAAATGAGAAGAACTTTGACTAGCCTGCTAGTGAGTGGCAGAACCTGGGATTCCTATCTCACACCAACTGTGTTTCTACACAGATTCAAGGAAAGCACCCTGGTGGGTTGGAAAACAGATGCTGGCCCCCCCGGGGGTGGGGAGTCTGGAGTGGTTGTGATAACCACAGTCTGGAGACAGACAGATCTGGGCTCAAGTGTTTATCCAGTTACTTTACTAGCCTGTGCCTCAGTTTGCCTATCTGTTAAATGATATTAAAAACATTAACCTATGTCACAGGGTTGTTGTGAAGTAAATGTATAATGCCTGCAAAATTGCTTAGCACAATGCCTGGTAAGATTTCTAAACATCAGCTCTTGTCATTACACACCCATTGGTCTAATTGAGTCTTTTGTTCCCCTGCCCCATTAGGCAGATGATTGATATTAGCTGATGGGCCTTACTATATCTGCTTTCTTTCTTTCCTCTTCAGTTTTGCTTTTTCACTACTATAGCTCAGATCTCTGGATCACATTCATGGTGGCTGGCAGTGAGTCTGCTAATGAGACCTCCGAACTCAGTTCATGGCCAATCACAGGCAACTCTCACAGTGATGAATTGTCTAGGATGCACAAAGCATGATTGGCTTTCACTTCTTGGCCCACATACTATCATTGCCTCTCACTGGCCATCAGCTTGCTCCCACAGATGTGGAGGAACTGCCTCCATGTCTTAGGTTTTAATGGCTGCCCTGGTTGTAGTGTTTTTAGTAAAGGGGACCCTGCCCTCAGAGAATCTATTTCAGATTATCAAGATCTCAGGCAGGGCTTACACATTAATTTTATTTTCAGTACCATGTAATTGTTGCTACTCTGCAAATGTATCACCATAGTCTATGATTTTATGACTGAAAACTATTTCATTAAAATATAGATTTATATATAAATTATTTTTAAAAATTACTTCCTAAGTAAAGGAGGATTGTTGGTTTTGTTTTGTTTTGTTTTGTTTTGAGAAAAGACTTAGTGTTTTCTTGGTAAAATGTCATGTGATAAATAATGTTCCAAGGCTTGGCCTGCCTGAAAGATTCCCTACTGTAATAATCAAAATTCAGCTGATACCTTTTGCAACTCCAAGATTTAGCATCATTAGTGACAAACTCTCTTTATTAGGATGTCTCACAGCTAGACTAAAAATCAGTCACAGTAATAGCAGCCCACAGTTCCTTGTCTTATTCTAACTAAATTGTTTCTAACAGCTTAAAAATGAGCTGCAAAATTCTAAAGTGTTTCATGCTCTCTTGTACCCCTGTCATGGAGGCAGTTTTTCAATTCTGCAATTTGGTTGCAACCCCATAGTGAACTCTTGATCCTTCACTACAGAAATTTGTTAGCTCTAGCTAGATTAGATTTTTCACAGCTAATCTAGCTGCTGTAGGGGTTTGCAGAGTGGAGACAGAGCTGTGCTATTGGATTTGTCCAATTCATTTGACTCCAGGAATATAATTGCACTTATGTCTTACAAGGCTTTTATAGCCTCAGGCTGGCCAGCCACATAAAAAAAAACAAATTGGCAGTGATACAGTAAAAGTGAAAAGGGATGAAAGGCCCACATTATCAGTCTCCAGGCCGCACTGTTCTGGCAGGAAGTTTCTTGGTTAATTTACAAATAAAACTTAGATTTTAGGATGGGCACACTGTCAGCTGAACAATGGGGATGTCAGGCCTGACTGTTACTTGGTAAAAGTAGCAGTCAGGCCCACTAAGGAGCAGGAATTCTTCAGTCAAACAGACAACTCCTTCTGGAGCCAGCTGGCGATGTAATGCAATTAGTCGAGAAAGGAGGTCAGCCTTTTAGGTGTGCACCATGACCAGTGTCACCAGTGCATGCTGCCTGGCACCAGCAGGCAGAATGGCCCAAGCTGAGGGACTGTAAAACTCTGTCAGGATGAGAAGTGACAGGACATGTGCTTGATTTCTTAAGACTTAACAACTAAGCATTTGTTCTGAGCCTATTGTGCAGTTGAAATAGTAACTGGTATGAATGACAAGAATCCTCATTCTCCTCTCAGATTACACACAAGTCACATCACCTTAGGTTGTGTGCACAGAACTCATTGATGAATCTCTGATTTAGGGCCACTAATCCAAAATTTTTAAAACTCACAAAATGACATCTCTATAGTGAAGTTCCTTTAAATTGAGTAACACTGAAGTTTCCAGGTTAATTTATTCATTTTACCTACTCATATTGTCATTGAGAGAAGTGGGTGTGTTTCTGCTCTTTGCTCCAGATTTATCAACCAATTGGTCCTGTGGTCTTAACTCTTAGTTTTGTGAGCTAGTTAAACTGTGATATGTGCAAAGGTCTGAGACGTATGACATTGAAAGCAGCTTTGAGATGATGAATATTGTGTTATTATCACACAAAAGTAGCTCTTCCTTAATAACAGAATTGCCACGCTAGGAGGATGGGTCTATTGGTATGATACTTTTTTCCCTTACTATAGTTCTAAGAATAAAATTGCAAACAAAATTAGGAAAGGCTTACTTGGGTTATACAACTGAGCAAACTAATTTAGAAAAAGGAGAGTAACTGCAGAATTTCAATGATCACTATGTTACTTCTGAGCTGATGCCTTGCAACATATACTTCTGGATTGACAGGAGAGGTCACACAGAGGGTGTTATCAATAGGTAGCAGCCCCACATTTGAAAGACATTCAGTAGGTGGATCGATTCTGTTAAGATGTTTGTGCCAACATTATATCAGGGGGCACAAAACCACCTGGAAGCTTGGCTCTCATTGCAGGATGAGAAGTATAGGTGTGAGTTCTGGGGAGCCCCAGCTGTCACAATTACTTTCTGCTGGTCTAAAGTCTTTCTTAAGTTTCAACTTGATACTATTCATATTTCCCTTGAAAATACCTGTATTGTGCTGCTGGGCAATGCTGGCTCCCATGTTTTCCCCCCAGAAGGACTGCATTTCAGGAGTGTGTTGCAAGGTCCTTGAATGTTTTATGAAAAAGGAAAAAGAAAAGTTTTAACTTCTAAGATGGAATTGAGAAATAGAGATATTCAGTTACTGTAGGAACCCACTGTTTTTTTCCTAACTATTTATGCAATGGATTGCCTGCTACCCTTTTATCTTGTATATGTGGGGGCAGGACACAGAAGAGAAAATAAAAAATATAGTGAATAATTTTGCATTTAGAAATTTGTAGATACCATTACATTATTCTAGATACTGTGATTTGTACTCAGCACCCACACTTGCAGTTGTCCCACAGAGCCCATATTCAGACACAATGAATTTGTGTGCCCCTCACTATAGGTGCAAAGGTACAGACACAAATCTGTTTTTTAAAATTTAACTTGTACAGTTGTCCCCAGAAGTATGAGAGTGAAGAATAAGGCATTGTAACAGACCAACTTCCCTTGTAATTTTATAAAGGGAAAGGAGGCCATGTTAGCGTCACTTCCGATTTTTCCTTTGTGGTAAAGTAGTCTATAAAGAGAATGATATTTACACTATTATGTTTTAAATAAAGAGTGTTCCATATCATCCTTTTAATACATTAGCTTTGAGATAATATTTGAATGCCTCTCAACTTAGTCACTTTTAGGGTTTATCTATTAAATAATCTAGGAAGCAAGAAATCCATTTTCATGGTGGTAGAAAGTGGTATTCGGCAAGTGTGTTGAGAGGACTGAAATCTCATTTTCAGTAGGTGTCAAAGGGCCTTCACCAATCAGCCTTTATGATTTTAGGACTTCAATTTTGGCCAACATTTTAATCTTTATAACCTGGTTTCTTTTAATCACACTTTCAGGCTTTCTCAGATGATTTCATAGGCTGTTTTCTTTGGCCCAGGATGTGTAGGCATTGTGTCAAGAGTTTTATTACAGGTGTCCTTGCATCTGACAGAACTAAGTCCTAGAACTCTCAAAGTTCTCCCCAGAAAAGCCAGAGGCTCTGACTTGTTTTTTAATTTTATGGCCTTTTTGTGTATAAAATGATAAACAAGTAAGCTAAACTATTTGAGCTATGACAACACAAATAACTTTTGTTATAGGCTTAGATAGGTTTGAAAAGTAGAAATGGCGCTGAATTAAGAGCCCAGACAAGGTTTCCAGGCCTGCTCTGCCACTCACTGTTCATGCACCTTGGGTAGGTGATGCCTTTGCCTTCCTGATCCCCATTACCTCCTTGTTAGATAGTATAAAGATTTAAAAAAATGTGTGAACATACTTTCTATACAGTAAGGTACTCTTTAAATACTAGGTACTAGTATTTAAATGTATTATTACATTTAAGTAATATTTAACAGTTTCTTAAACAAAGCTAATTTTAAACGTATTTCTTAAAGATTTATTTATCACAAGTCTAGTTTTTATGCATGTGGTAACAATTGTGTTATGATGGTTACATTCTCTTATATTCTTTTTTTCTTAATAACCATTAAACTCAGTCTTATAAAGCTCTACAAATAATATAAAATAAAATACTCATGTCATTAATTGTTTACAAACATGTTCAGCAATAAAAAGTATAAGGCTTTAATGCAGGAGTAAAGTTTAATTTTAAAAAATTCCTTGAAAAGGTCTTGTCCACATCCAGCCATAATGTGATACTTATGTGCATCATCTTAATACCAATGTGTTTCGTGGAAGGTGAGCTGTGTGTTCATGCCCTTGTGTTCTTTCAAATCCTCATAGAGGACATTGGTATTGTAGCCTTTTTTGGTAGTAAAATATTTTTGTCTCTGAGTATTTATAATTCAATTTGTAAGCCATGACCCCTAATAAACTGCTTGTTATTACTCTGATTAATAAAGAGCCAATTTGCCATTGCAGCTCCGCCACTTGGGGAATGACGAGGTCCACATCGTCTGGTCTGAACACTCCAGGGACTACCGCAGGGGTATTATCCCAACTGCCTTTGGAGACGTTTCAATCATTATTTACCCAATAAAGAATCACATGTTCTTTATTGCAATAAGGAAGAAACCAGAGGTACATTTTTACGTTATTGACTGACTCATACAGCATTTGCCATGTGATTCACTGTTTTTAAAAAAACAATGATATAAATATGTAAAAGGGGATTTTTTCCCAAGTCATGAGTGTCTTACATATATCTGAATTACACATGCTATAGGAGTTAAATATGAATTGGGATTTTCAAAGAACCCATCATGAGCACAGAATTCCATATTTTATTACTTAACCTCTTTGAAAAGATTTTTTAAATGCCTCAAATTTTTAAAAAATTTTAATTAAAAAAACTATGATTTTAAATTTGGGGCATTTTGATTAATAATAAGAATTAAATGGATGCCATATCACATCTAGCGTTTGGTGGATGGCTGTGGTTATAGAATTCAACCTTGTGTGGTGGATAGGCACTGCTTATCGAGCCTCCGACTGCTGCTAGCAGGGCTCTGCTCTTAAGGATCATGGGCGTGTCCATGAAGAAGCTGGGCTTCTGTAGCACAGCCCATGTAATGACCTCTAACAGTGGAAACACCTTGCCACAGAATCAATTCAGCCATGTCAATTGGTATTGATCTTCGGAATAGCTGGAACAATCAGTGGTTATGTGCCATGTGCTAAATTCGCAGCAGTTTTGATCCTTACCAGGTCTTTAGCAGTATTTAACTGTGCTTTATATAGTGACTTGTTTTTGTTTTGGAATTATTAATAGAAGGGCTTTTATAAGTGTTTTAATTAAACATTTAATGTATTAAGTCACTCCTTAAGAAAATGACTTGTGTTTTTCAAGCTCGATACTAAAAATAATCATTTATATTCCATATTATTCTCCTAAAGGAATTAAAAGTTACCATTCTAAATACTCTCTACTTCTGAGCTTTTAAATAGTAGGTATCTGAAATTTTCTGGGATATATAACCTAAAGTGTTAAAGTCAGGAGGATTAAATGAACTAAGAAATCAAAGGTGCTTCAAACAGTCCCTGGCAGGGAGTAAAGCTATTTAAGTGTTACTTATTATTATTATTGCCATTATTTTTTGTTATAGTTACTACTAAGAAAATAGAATAAATAATGAACCTTAAGTTTAACATGACTATTTCTCAAACTAGATATATTATTCAGTCACTCCTGAATTCAGAATGGTCCCACTCTGGCTGATGAGAAACCTGACATAAAGGGAACCCTCTTTTCTATTTAGGGAACAAAGATGCCCAAAGTTTTTCATGTTAAGTATATGTATTATCTTTGATTCAGGTTTCTGTGTATGTGAAGTTTTTGCTGTTTTATAAGAAAATGCTCTTAATGCTAATAACATTTTTATTTCTCTACAAAGACCACTACTTTAAATTTAAAAACTAAGCTGAAAAGTTTAGTATTAGACAGTCAATAAATTTAGTATATGGTAGCTTTTTATAACTGGAAAATGTGTTTCTTTAATATTTAGTATGGATTAATTTGGCTTTATTAGTTCATTCTCAACCTGCTTCTCTAAAATGTCACTTAGTATTTTAAAAACTGTTGACTTTATTTCTATGATATATAAAGAACATAAAAGATACTACATTTATAATGCATGAAAATAAATGTTAGCATACCTTTTACATTTATTTTAAAAATATATGTAAGTTTTATAAATTTGGTCATAAATTCTGACAAGATGAATTGAGCAAATCACATTCTTAATATTTTAATTTAAAAAGCCTAAAAGGAAGAAGAGAATAATGGTCAACTAGAAATTTAGTGTTATCCCATATTCAAAGTACAAACTATTACAATGTAATAAAATTAATCCAGACATTTCCAGGGCAAGTGTGGCTGACCTTTTGTTCACCAACCACTGACCCCAGGGTGAATGCAAGAGGCTTGTGGAGGGAAAGTCTGTTTGTTTGGCTTAGGTCCCTGGTATTTAAATTGCATTCCCTAATCAAATGAAAAGGCTGTCTTCTCTATCAGGTTACAGAATCCATGGCAACATTTGGCCTTTTATATACATAATGTTAGCCTTTTTGTTTGCATCTAAGTAGAGACACCTGGAGCAATGTTAACATTAACCGATTTAGCATTAATAGCTTCATTATATAAGAATTTCTGATCAGATAGCTGTTACTTTTGTTATATTGCTTCAGCTTGTATTGTTGTCATTTTTTATCTCCCTGCTTGGCAACCAGGCAGTGATTTGCAAATTTTTTTTGTCTTGATTAATTAAGCAATATAATTATCAGTAACCGTGATGCAGTCTTTGCTCAACAAAGCTTCTGGGAGAAAACAATGGTCAGTCTGTTAGTGTGAATGCATTCCACGCGTCCCAGATGCATGAGGATATTATGGACAATGAGGGGAAAGGCCGCCTGTGAGCGAGGACAAAGGGTGCCACGCAGACTCAACACACTGCACATACCACCAGGGACATGCTGCAGGCTCCCTGGGACACAGACGCCTCGTTAGATTACAGCTAGTCAGCAGAGATTAATTCACAGCCATTTGGTGCAATAATTTACCCATTCCCTCGTCTTTTAACTAGTGCTCCTTACTATGAAAGTGAAGGCTTTGTGCTCGCTTATTTAACCTTGCCTACTTTTAGAGATTGCCACCAAAAATAATTATTTTTGCTTAGAAATTATAATGACACAGCTGCTTGAAGCTGAGTAATATTCTTTTGGGAGGATGGGATATGTACAAGTGTCAAAAATTCTAAGTAGAGTCAAAGCCATTCTCTCAGCACCTGTATATTTCATTTGAATACAGTGTGACTCAGTGGTCTAAATGCATTTATTTTACTGGTGTCTGGGAAGCCATACTTCTCTAAGAATAATTTTAATCCTTTTTTTAGGAAGAAAGAGAAAACCTCATCAGTACACAAAAGTCCTGCTCATTGGATAGAGTCATGCATATTCAAATTGTACTCTCATTCATTCAGCCTCATTAATAGCGTATGTAATAATGTAAGGCTATTTGTGATACAAGATCATAGGCAGCATTGCTTCCAAGTCCTTTGCAATTTAACATATTTCACTTTTTCATTGCTTACACTTCCCTTAAATATACAAATTATGTGTCTGGCAGAATCTGCCACCTCTTATTACTACACAACATTTTGTTGTGTTGAAGAAATGTGGGTGTGCTTATAATGAGCATATAAAACCCTCACGTCCAAAAGGGCCTGCTCACTTCTTGAGCTTTTTGCTGAACTTTCTTTTATAAATAAATAAATAAATATCAATATGCTTATTGATGAAATGATATCATTTCATTGTGAAATTACTTTCAAAGTAAGTCCATCTTCATAAATATTGACACAATAGTTTTTGGTTACAGAAAAGAAATGTGCTATTATTAGACTTCTGTTTTTTCTACTTTTATTACTAAGTCAGCACTCAGGGAAGACTTGCATATAGGGCAAAATGTGAGTGATTTAAAGGGCTTTTTAAAATGCCCAATTTGTTCTGCAGAAAGCTGATTCTTAATGCTTCCATATTTCAGTCAGTGCCCATATTGCTGCCTTCTTTCAGAAAGTGAAAGTAATATTGGTGTTCAAAACATTTGCTTTTATGGTTTTGTGAAAGTAAGTCTTAGCACTTTTGACATGTTTTTCTCTAGGCACAGTAGTGGCTGGCTGGGTGACTGTCTAATTAAAGAGTAGAAATGCTGAAGCAACCTTGACCAGCAACAGTTGAAACAAAGGAAAGTTTTGGTGAAGGAGTCTCCTTATCACCTCAACCAGAGTATCAGTTTTGTAATTGAAAAACATGTTAATGTCCTCCAAATGCTATTTACTCAGCCCTGGTAGATATGGGTATGGGGTGGAGGTAGGGAGAGGATTTAATCATTTCTGAGAAGTATAGGCAGAAAAAAAGTATAGAATAGGAGATGAGACCGCAAAGTATCTTGGGTAGATCTTTCCATTTCTTTAGACCTTAGCTTCCTGTCACATTCACGTTGGGAATCAAATTCTCTTGACAATGCTTTCAGGGTTTCTTCTTTCAAGACAAAAGGGCCATTGCTGGATCTTCTTGTTCCTAGATAGATGACCATCTTTTCCTAAGTTGTTCCAACTTGCCAGGCTGCTTTTGAGGTAGCATCTGGATCCCTTGCAGATTCAGCAACTATTTTGAGTCAGTGTGTATATGTGTACCTCTTCAGGATGACAGCTAGCCCAGGGTCATCACCTGGAGCAAATGCCCAGAAATGCTGGTTAAGGCTAATTAATGCACCAGAGGTCACAAGACCATTTGTACATTTGAGGCCAAGAGTAGCCAGAATTGGTACCTGTATTTGAAACAAAATCTTTTTCTACTGTGGCTTCATTATATAAGGAGTGTGTTTGACTATAACATGGTTATGTAAATTTCTTTCTTTTTATTTCAGATATGCAGTTTTCTTAAATATCTCATTCCCAACCAACTAATCTTTTTGAGATTAAGTCATTCAGTTTAAAAATACTCTGGGAAATTCTCAGGGAAAGTTAACTGTTGAATATGTAAATGATCATTTATTTTGAAAAGATCATTGCAGATGACCATAATTTACTAAAATTAAATGGATTACTGCAATATATTCTGTTTTGGTAATTTATTATTATTACTTTTAGTAAAGGAATAACATTAAGAACTTGGTAAAAAGGCAGCTGTCAATTGCAGATGTTACATCAAAATAAAATTTCTTCTCTAATTTGTTACCACCTCTAATTAGAGGAATTCCCTGGGTACAAGGGATTTTTATTATTCCTTTTGTCCAGTTTCTGAAAGATTTTCTGGCAACCACAGGCAGTTGCCAGAGAATAATAAAGAACATTTATTTATAAGATGAGTTTCAATATAGATAGAAAAATCTGTAGCCTGTTATTAACTCCTACCTTTTATCTTTCATAACAAGTTGGCTATTGAGAATTTCTTTTCAATTGACATTCCAAGAGTTGACATTATTTCCTTCTTTTTTAGTTGATCTTTTATATATACATCTTATTCTCCTTTGCCTTTTCCTCCCTCTTTTGGTCAGCCAGAGCCAGGGTGTAAAATGTATACTAAGTAGCAAATGGTAGATCCTGCTTTATGCCAAAAAGCAAGACAGTTCTCATCTTCTAGCTCTGAGCTGCTTCAGCAGGAAGGGCTATCTGGTTCAAAAGACAGGGCATATTCTCCTGACCTTTCAGCACCTTCCTACATTCCTGCACACATTTGCACAACTTGTGAGCTGAAGCCAAGCAAGGGAGGCCAGGGTGTCAGGGGCACACAGAACTCCTCTGTGAGAAGGAAACAAGGCCCTTAGTGTTCAAATCCTGGCCTCGTTCCTTATTAGGGCATCTAACCTTAGGAGAGTTATTTAATATCTCTGTATGTCATCTATAAAATGATTTATAAGCCCTCCTTATTTTAGGACTATTTTAAGGATTGAGATACTGTTTCAATGACCAAAATGTGACATTTTTCTCAGTGAATGTTAGTCTTATTACTATTGTTACTCATGAAATGCCCACCCATATTCTTTCACATTTTTGTGATCATATAACTATCTTCATGGCCTCATGACTCATTTAAACCACCTCTTCTGAAATAACTTTATTCATAGAATCACACCCATTTTTTTCATCTTTTTGGTGTTTGCTTTCCTAAAGTGTAGAATACATATCACATCTAAGAATTTGGCCCCAGAATTAGAGATTTTATTCTTACAGGTATATTTCCTATGCTGTATGTGAAATTCATCAGTTTGTTGTTGGTGGTTTTTCTGTTGTTTTGTTTTCTTCATAAATACTTCCAGCACAACTTCATCTCTGGACTGCTTTTAGTGTAAGTCATAGGAGGAAGTGCACTTATTTTTTTAAGGTATATATTTTAAATAATTTCTTAAAGTGTGGTATTGCTGAAGATAGAAGGAAAGGGTTATTCTTTCTTATTTTCTTATTTGTTTGTTATTGTTACTGGTACTAGGCAATAGGGAGTGATTTTAGACGGATGAGGGCTGGTTCCTTGATTGTCCCCTTTGGAATTAAGATGCCCATTCCCCCAGTACTATCATGAGGAAACACTCATCAGTTGTCCTCACTAGAACTAAATCCCATCCTTCTTTCTTTCCATTTGAGTTTCCTCAGATCTGAATGCTTTCTCTGTACTGTAGGTGCTGATCTCAAAATAGCTTTGCCCAATCTTAGCAGTTTTTACATCTCTGTGTTTTAACTGTGGAGCCCTTTTCTCAAACCCACCTAACAGAAGAAGAGGTTTGGCAGAGGAAGCCTGCTCCGGACCCAATGGCCATGCCTGTCACTCTTTTTCTTTGACCTTTCAGCTATCTCCATGAAGTAAAAGACAGACAGTCATAAGAGATCTTGTTCTAGAAATGTGAAGAGGGACAAGAGTTTGGTTAATGTCAGAGCCTGGGGAGCTGAGGTCCTTCAGTCATCATTCAGGCAGCATAATCTATCGAGGCTGCTTCATGTCAGGCACTGTCAAGGCCTTGATAGCCAGTGGCAGTTTCCACTTCAAATTGAAGGAACCAAAACTAAAATCAGATCAGCATTGTAGGAACAAAAGGAAAAAAATATATATGTGGGTCAGGAGGAATCAAATGAGAAGCGCCACCCTTGCCCCCACAACTCCATACCCAGACCTGAGTTTTCTGTTTATGGAAGAAATGCCACCGTGTATTGGCCCCTGGTTCCAGGGATATACCATATCTTCTAGGTCAATATCCTCACCTCACAAGGTAGTATATCCCAGTTAGTACTGGAAGTGAGTTGTCAATGATTGTCATACATGCATGAGGTTGTGCCTATGCTCCTCCATTCAGATCCACTAGTCTAGTGTGCCTCTGTCACATTGTCTTGATAGCTAGGACAAGTCCCTACTCTGTTCTTCCTCAAGAATGTCTTAGCTTTTCTTGGCTGCTTTGATTCTATATGGATTTCAGTATCATTTCAAGATACCTTACATTCAACCCATAAATCAGCCTAGGAAGGGAAATGACAATAATGTTTAGCCTTCCAATCTGTGAAAAGATATATCATTCCTTTAACTTAACCTCTTTACTTTTTAGACTACTTTAATGTCTCTCAATAACATTTTAAAACTTTCAATATACGTTTCCTTGTTAAATCTTTTCCTATGGGCTTCATATTTTTATGCTATTCTAAATAATATCTTTTCATTGTCTAAACATTTGTTGCTAGTGGATAGAAATGCAGTAGGGTTTTTGTTAGTTTATTCTGTATCTATTGACTATGCTAAACCCTCTTATTAATTCTGAGCATTTTCTGTAGATTATTTTGGAGATTCTCTGAAATTATGCCATCTGAAGTAATGATAGTTTTGCTTCTTCCTTTGTAATTTATAATCTTCTATTTCTGGTTCTTGCATTACTGTACTGGAAAGGATTTCCAGTGCCTATATTTGATAGATATGATCTAGGGGACATTCTTATCTCCTTCATGGTCTCACACAGAAAGCTTTCAATGTATTACCCTTAAGTTTAGTGGTTGCCATAGGGTTGGGTAGGTATTCTTTAACAGATTAAGGAAATTCTCTTCTTTTTTTTTTTTTTTTTTTTTTTTTTTTTTTTTTTTTTTTTTTTTTTCTTTTTTTTTTAATTAAATTTTATTTTAATTGTTGTTCTTATACAGTCTTCTGTTTTCTACTCCCATCCCGTCCCTCCGCCCCAGCCCTCCCCAGCTCCCTTCCATTTCCACCCCCCCCCAGCTTTTGTCCATATGTCTTTCATACTTGTTGCTCTAATCCCTTCCCCTTTTCCCTGGATATTCCTATCCCTCTC